>JAMZAV010007358.1:0-31239 GCA_024449915.1 Sweltsa coloradensis | reverse complement strand
GGGATCATCGATACGACACGCATAATAAAGAACGTGGTGTGGCTAAGAACGTAGTTGAGGAAACAAAGGGATATTCTGACGTACATGTAGGAGGAATGACCCTAGGTCATCGCGGGATACACTATGGTTGTAAAAAACATTAGTCCTGTTACAGATACTAAACTAAATACACTGTGAAACGCTCACGACTATGTCCCGTTATGATGGGTTAGGTACATGGTACAATGGGTTAGCTGTCTACATTCAGACAGTGACGAGTTTCATCCAGCTCATCTACATGTTATTGTATTAATTTACTCACACCGGCCCCTAATATAAAATGGATAAATCCGCCATGGATAAATCCGCCACTTTTTAACTCAACTTTCACCTCATTAGTAAAGGTCACTTATTAACAGACGTCGGTGTATATCACTATGGCGTAACTCCTGTGCAGTGGCGTCGGGTACGCTGGGGGTGGGGCTTGTTTTGTGCACCGAGCTCTCGCGCAACTTTTTGTCACACCTTTCTTCATTCACACAGCCTTACTCATATTTATTTTATTCTTTCACTTTTTTCGTCTCCATACTTGCCGGCCCTCTCTGCAACGAGCACTCCTCCGTTCCCACCCAGTTTAACCCATCCTATCCAACATCCTTACTCCTTCCATAACCCCCCTCGTCTTCCCTTTCGTTCCTCCAATGGAAAGAAGAAAACATGGTGGTAATCCACAATTATGGAAAAAGAAAATTTGGAAGATTCCAATACACTGTTGAGTGCCCTAAAACAACATTAACTAACTAACTAACTAACTAACTAACCGAGCACTATAGGCCTATCTTAGTAAAAGTAGTTTTAGGGCGCTTTAACAGCCTAAGATTATTCGTGCCTCCAAGATAAAACAATTTCTATAGTGTTGAGTTACCACCACGTATATACTTCTTTCCAAGGGATGGAACGTAAGGGGAGACATAGGGGGACAAGGGGTGGACAGGCCTGTGCTGGTCAGAACCAGCCACAAGCGTATGGGGAGGGCAGGGGTTCCCCCACGTCGTGGTCGTCTACGTCTTTGTCATCATCTGTCCATGTTGTCATTGTCGTCGCCGTCGGGGAGGTAGTTAAAGGGAAGGGAGAAAGTTCCCAGACGACGACCCAGAGCTCGCCATTAGTTTTAGGGAGGAAACTCCCCTACTCACGGGCCAAAACCACGAGAAGGTTGCGAGCTACCCTAGATGTAACTTTACATCTGTGCACCCATTTCATTCCTATATTTATTATTTAAGTAATCGGTAATAAAACCCCGATTCAATTTTGTTAAACGCTTTATATATATTTCTGACAAAGTCGGAGTAGATGGGTTCGAACCCCGTCGAACGCGCATCGCACGAGACATTGGGTAGCAAATACCGCCAATAAATTTGGAAGTAAATTGTATTTGAAACTATTCAGGGCGGATACAGGACCTTTGAGGGGGGCGGGGTCGATCGAGTTGGCGGAATGTAGTGCCGCAGGGTCTGTCATAGCCCCCAGTTTTTTTTATGGCGTTTTGGTATATGGACGTGTTTAGAGAAAGTATATTTCAATGTGTTTTTGATTTGTTAGATTTACCGTAATAGCCTATAGTAGTTGGTATGTTGTCACTCAAGTGGCAGGATTGTTAAAATCATTATATAGAATTTATTTATTTATTTATTTATTATTTATTTAACGTCTATCCTATTCAGTTATAAAAACTGATTTACAAAGGAGAACAACTAAATAAATCTAATTACATAGATGCAGAAACAACAATAAACTACATTTTACAAATAAACCCCTTTAAGAATCGACGCCCCTTTTGCCCGCTCCCCTGGATCCGCCACTGCTGGTATAGAGTGCCCAAATTGAGGAACGGAGATGCTTCATCAGCAGATTGTGTACGAACAACTCAGATGGCCAGGTGTGGGTCCTGTCGTGTACACGGATAAAGATACTAGCCCTGCCCTCTGACCCCAAGAGTCATCAAATAATGATGTCTAATCGATTTCGAAGGCCTAGCCCTAGACAATAAACCCGCATGTTCGGAGGTCGTGTTCGGTTTTATAGCGAGACGTGAGATGTGACAGGCGGGCTGATATATCCCGCCTGTGTTATAGACTATAGTAATTATATTTGTTATTTATATTGTATTATATTTATCCGGTTATTTGCTTGTTATTATATTTGTGGCGATGGTAATATTTGAAGTTCTTATCTTGTGTCACGTAAAACTTCATAATTATCTCGTTTGGAAAGTCTAAATTGCCCATGACCTATGTCTTTACCTTGGTTGGGATTGATTTTGAATAGAAAATTAGTCAATACTGTCACGTACTCTTATTAAAAAATATCGTAAAATAGAAAAATTCGCAATTATTCGTTGACATTACTTTAAGTTATGTAAACTAAGGAATTTACTTAGTTTTCAAGGTCATTGCTACATAGGGGTCACGGTCGATGTCATGATGAGGGCAAGTGATGCTGGGTGGAGAAGGTACCCTGGGTATGGTGGCCTACTACCAGCAGGGGTGTCCTATTGATTCGGGCGCTTGTTGCGCCTAGCCTAGCCCTAGAACAACTAGAGCCGTAGTAAATAATTTCGTGGCGCTCATTTCGGATGAAAAATAGATGCTCGTATATCCCGCCCTCCTGTGTGCACGTGGTGGGCTCGGGGTCGATACGAGGCCGCCGGCCGCGCTCACCGGTGGCGAGGTGTTCACGTCTTTATCGCAACAGAAACTATAACAATAAAGTGGCAGGGGCCAGTGGTGGCCGAACCGATACGAGACGCGTCCTGTATAGAGTTAAGTGTAGAATGTGGAGGTCTAGGCCCCTTTCAATCCTTTTTGAAAACTGTCATTTCCTCCTCGCTTGATCAGCCCCTCAGATGGTAGGAAGCTGTTTAATTTCCTCTCCCGCGTCTCGTGATTCTACAGAACCTGATTAGTGAAGATCGCGACGTTGATTCTTGTCGCAAGGATACGTGATACACAACGACGCGTCACTGTCACTGTCACGTTTGTTGCTTGAATCACACACTGCATTACTCTGTTGAAAGTTGAAAAACCGAGATATAGTACCTTTTTGTGAAGTGACATTAATTTGTGTTGGGTATTTTTGCTTGGGTAGCCCTACAAAAAGTCGAATGTCATAAAGAGTCTTGACTCCATCCAACCAGGCAGTTTTATGAAGTGGATATGGTAGTGGTGATGGTTTTGGTAGTGGTGGTATTCGTTGT
Source organism: Sweltsa coloradensis (assembly GCA_024449915.1). Classification (NCBI taxonomy): domain Eukaryota; kingdom Metazoa; phylum Arthropoda; class Insecta; order Plecoptera; family Chloroperlidae; genus Sweltsa; species Sweltsa coloradensis. Next base: position 28,004 of record JAMZAV010007358.1, on the reverse strand, counting down.
GTACCCTAACTCTCGCTCACCAGAAGTAAATCAAAGACTCTGTGTAGACCTAGCACTGGTAGACCAACCAGAGCCCTTGATTTGTCCGGTGGATCCGAGTGACCATCTGATTGAGACGGTTGACTCGGTTGACACTCGCGTCCTCTCATCAAACCAATTGTCTTCAAGTCCGATGTAGCAACAGCAACCGCATCCTAATACGTTGTCACCACGCTTGCAAGCTGCCTAGCTGGCTGGCTTACTGTGTGTAGACCTAGCACTAGTAGACCAACCAGAGCCCTTGATTTGTCCGGTGGATCCGAGTGACCATCTGATTGAGACGGTTGACTCGGTTGACACTCGCGTCCTCTCATCAAACCAATTGTCTTCAAGTCCGATGTAGCAACAGCAACCGCGTCCTAATACGTTGTCACCACGCTTGCAAGCTGCCTCGCCGGCTGGCTTACTCGATCCAGTTCAAATATCATTTCCAACCAAGTAAAACTTTCATGGTGCAATGAAATTACTGCAAACTTTGGTGCCTAATCGTAGCTAATGATAGTTCACCTGAGCAGCAGTAACACTTACGAGGTTTGCGTCATCTTTACGTGCGGGTGGACTGTCTTTGTTTGTATGCCTTCTTGACAACTGACAACTATATGCAGAGTATGTTTCATATCGGTCTCCGGGCCGAACGAATAGTTATTTGCCAGCTACCAATCACCAAATATGTCATATTCCCTCTCAAGAGAATTCGCTAACGTGTTATATGGTGAGTAGTGACTGCCGATGGGTTTTGTATTAATATTATAGTGACTATTATTATGTTATTATCGTATGATTAGGGTTGATGAGAGTCAAGTCTGCTGCCCCCTCTGTGACAAGATCCGTGCCCCCCAAGGGGTCCCAGCGTACCAAGGAATTTTTTTGAGGTGGGGGTTGTAACTCGAAAAGAGAGACGTATCCGGGAACTATGTGTCTTTCAGTTCCCTTTCCACCTGGGGGCCCCCCGGGGACGTTGCCGAAAACAAACTGAGTTTTTGGGAAAGCAAAACCCCAAAACGAGGTGTACCCCTATACAGTATGGTTTACTAGGACCAGCTGGGTTGCTCTTTGGCTAAACCACACCACGTCCCGCAGTTTTTGTAAGTCGTAAGTAAACTTACTCCCCACCCTGGTAGGGAAGTTTTCCCACGATATCCCTTCTGTTTTTAGTTTTTTCTTTTTTTATCTAACCATTTGTTCATAGGGGTCGCGGGAGGTTGAGGGGCTGACCCGTGCTAGACAGTTTAGCCACAAGGGGGGGGTGGGGTCCCCACGTCCCCGTCCGTGAAGGGAGTGGAGTTCCCCTTTGGGTTTCCCCCCCCCTTACTAATACTTTTTAAAACGAATTTGCAAAAAGTTTTTGACTCTTTTTACCCCTTGTTCATCCCCCCAATCCCCTGACCCCGGCCCCAAAAAAAAGGTCTATAGCCCCGATTTGGGTACTCTTCCCCGTTTCGTGGGTTTAAACCCCCTACAGGGTTTACCCCGATGTGAATTTGTTTTTTCCTTTGGCTGGGTTTCAATGGCTCTAGAGCCAGAGCCCGTATACACTGCAAAGTGCCCTGGAATACACTGAAGCAGGGTTTTTGCCCCCTGAACGCGTAGCAGGAGTGGTTCGAACCAGCAAAAAATTTCTTTAAAAATTAAACATTATTTGTTTTTTTGTAAAAAATTTTCACTGGCTCGGGCCCAGATAAACATCGAATGATCGCTTCTCGTCGGGGGCCAAACTGAAACCCGTCAGCGTGGGTGTAGTTTCCCTTTTTTTTGCGCGGAGGGAGTAGTTTGGGTTTCAGTCTGTCTCAGACGGGGCCAAAGTCCGCGTTACATCACCCTCCCCGGCTTTTAAATAAAAAACCAAAATGCTCGCTGGTGTGTGTGTTATTGATTTGGGGAATTTGGGCGCCCTTTTGCCCCCCGAAAAACGAATCTGGCCGGCATTACGTATCAAACTGTTTTTTTAGTGGCGCAGGAGGGGTGGGATCCGTGCCGCGCCGCGCATTCTCACGGCCCTAGAAAGTTTGTTTTGGTAGGGAGGGTGAAGTTCAATGTCTTCATCTGTCCCCACTCTCGGTTTTTATCCCCTCCGTCTCTCTCCACGCGTGTGCACGCTTCAAGGCTCAAAAAGGGCGATATCGGCCGGGCCCAGTGCAGCGGAAAACTCGACCCGGCCCGGGGGTTAGTTTCCCCGGTGGCCCCTAGTCAGGGGCAAAAACTTTAGGGAAATAAAGATAGATCTTCTCTTCACCACTCGATCCTCCATAATAATATACTATCTATGCCGAGGGGGTTGCTCGATAAATAATACTCTTGGGTCATGTCGGGGCAGCCATTAATTTTTTTACGTTCTTTGTTAAAAGGTTCGCAAAATATAATTTAGAGGACGAACTAATTTTAAAATTTTGGGGGGGGGGGGCAGAAATTTCCAAAATTTTTGCCCCCGATTGAAAACTATCTTGCATTGTCACCTTTAGCCGCTCTGCGGAGAACAATGTTCATAGGTAACATGTTTCTGGTGTTGGATAAAAAAATGTATTAAATTAAATTTTGTCAAGCTTTGCAAAGATGCAGTCACGAAGCGAAATTATTTGGGTCTATAATATAAGCTTCGCCCTTCTTTTAGATCTCAACGCTTTTGAGTGTGTAAAGCCTAGCTAGATGTCGTTTTGTATGCGTTATCAATAATTCACTTTGAAAACTTCGCTTAGTAAAAGAGGTAACAGTTAGCATCCTGCTGGAAGCCGTGGCTAAGCAGTTTCCAGGCTCCAACCTCTTCCAGGGCACGAACCAAATACTTGTTCCGAGGCAAGTAATCAGATTCCGACGTCACCGGCGGGTGGATTGCAGCCAATCAGCGGTCCCCAATTTAAAATACTGATCGCTCATTGGCCTGTCGAAACCGCGCGCATCTGCTTACTTGCTTCGGAGCAAGTCAGTCAGTCAGTCACCATTCGAGTTATAAGAAACTGTGCATATTTGTCAACTCTTACAGTCGCTTTTTATGTAAATCAATCCAGAAACTAAAAAATCCAGAGTATCGAACCCCGGTCCTCGAATTGCCGGTTGGGTGTTTTACCCCTAAGCTACCGAGACGGTTATCTTCAATACTACATCTGGATTATCAGTGCATTGTAGATCTGAAAAGATTGCATTCGCATTCATGGCAGAATAACTTGAACATTTGTTCAAAACAAACTTTCTTGGATGTTGACTAAATCTAAATTCATCAACATTCAAGACATATATTACGTGGCCATGCCATCTGCACGCAGTCGTCTGTGACCTGAGCTGGCCCCATGACATTCATTTACATGATTTATGATCCATACACAATGAAAACCTACAGCTCTGCCTCTGTGGATGAAAACAACTAAACATTTAAATAAATGTATAATTATGTATATTTCTGTCTATATGACCACCATAACAGCGTCGTGGTCGCCTACTATAAAACCAAAGTTAAACATATTATATAAAATGGGTAGTATGATTTCTAATTATGAGTAACATCTGATGTTCTTCCTACCTATATTTTATCATTTATTATTATTCTTTATTGTTAATCCTTGTTGTTATTTATTAGTTTAAAGGAAGAAAACCTCAAGTACATTCCCTGAACTGAACAAGCATAAATTACGACCGTACTTTTATCAATACAAACAGCGTGCATCTGGCTCTGTATGCGTGAGCACTGTGGATTACTTTTATTTCTCCTTGTAACACCCATGAAGATTCGTATTTCTTGCTGTATATGCATGTGCAAGAATGTAGAGAACGGCGGTATGCAAGACTGCGCCAGAAATTGGAACGTTTAGGTTTATTTTTACTCCTCTGCTTGGATTTGGCTCTGCATTACTGAACTTGTGAACACCTGCATAGGCCTACAAGATAATATGCCTGTTAAACGTCTTGGCAGGCAATGCAATGCACCACATACTACCCACACGTGACTTCTACACTGTTAATATTATGGTATTCATATTCTCTGTTCGAGTCATCGTTCAACGAAGCCAAGGGGTTCAAAATAGACACACATTCAAACGCACGTGTCTTGAGCCAGACAATCCCCCCCCCCCCTCCTTCCTCCTCCGTCTGTCATACACTGACTCGCAGGTGATTGTTAGTAAAGTGTCACTACATAGCACGTTAGTGTAATATATCATCTGTGCTGTGGTAGTAGCATCAACACTCAAGCACACACAGACATACAATAAAACGTAGGTAATATGTTTGCATAGTGGGCATGCTGCCAGTGCCAGCGCCAGCTCGAGTTCTTTAAATTCTTGTCGATATAGTTGTAAATAATTGTGTCAAAAGTTTTACAGACAAAAAAAACATCAGCAAACATGTCATTGTTTGGTAAAATAATATTACTCAGTATTGGTCGGACAAACCTTCCTGAACCTCGGACGCAGGAAATATAACAAAAAGTAAAAAATAAACCATTTGTTCACTGCATTTAGTAAAGTTCCATCCCAATTCCTCATTACCAATACCTATTCAATTAGAATTAGTTGCAATAAAACTGTGTGTATTATAATTATTGAGGTTGTATCATGCTGCTAATTTACACAACAATTATTAATGTCTAAAGAATTTGAAGTAACCATTGATTTTTAATGGACTCATCTCAGCATAAGAATATTTACTCAAAATTGAGCCGCCATTTTGTTTTTATTCAAATTTTAATAATTTTCATTCATTAGGGCTACAAAAGTTATTCAACATGATATGTTAAAATTAAATTGTAATATATATTGTCATTCATTATATGTATGTTCTACAAATGTCTTGGTAGTACGGTGTAACTAACGTTGTGGTTTATTTCAGCGGACCACGCGGTGTCACAGCCCATCACGATGGTTCCGCGCCGCTCGGCGAGCTTCCAAGGAGGCGAGGCGGCCAACATCCTCTCCCCGCGCTCCTCCGAGACCAGCGGCCTGGGAGTCAAGATGGTTGAGTACGTCCTGGGTAGCTCACCCACCAACAAGGACCTGGAGCCCAGGATGCGAGGTCTAGTATTGGTGAGTATACTAGCTCCAACCAAATGCTTGGTAGTGGTTGGGGTAGAGTGAATGCGCAGTAAATGGGGTGTCTCCTTTGTGTATGATAGAGAAATATATTTTACCAACTCTAGCAAAAATTATCTGTGCTTGATCACTGGGTTCCTCTGTGTGCTAGATCCACGCTGAGCTAGCGTGAATAGAGTTGACAAAATTGTTTTAAGTTGGGAAAACAATTTAGAGCCACTTGCATTCTTTCATTGGGACAACTATAGTAGCGGGAGCGGGTGTAGTTGAGTAAGAGCTAGTTTCATCAATCTCTTGCCATGGCCTCTGCTTGCATCCTCCTGTGTTGAAAATAATACACTAATGAGTCTTTAAGATTGTTTCCCAAGTAATACACTATTATAGCTTACTATGGTATACTTCATCATGCTTGTAACTTGATGCCATTTGATGCTTCTAAATATTGACATCAGATTTGGTGAGGTTGGCATAGGAAATTCAGTACATTTAAATTATGTCTGGGCAAAGTTATCGATTTTCCAAAAGGTTAGGATGTAGGCCTATGGGAATTTTTGTATATCAACATTTGAACTCCATCAAAATGTATAAATTTAAAAAAAATCCACATTGTTATCAAAAACAACCACAAAGAATAGAATTTTTGGGAGTTAAAATGTGTAAGCCCTTTAATCTACGGTTTTATTTCTTCAAATTTCCCCTCGCATGCTTAATGTTGGTAGAGATGCCGGGTTATTAAACTCGTGGGCGAGAACATAAAACATACCTATTATGAAATTTTGGCGATACCTTATCAACACTTTTAATTATTCATCCTAACTAACTCAATGGATTTGGACATTTTTCAACAATCATTCAATTTTGAAATATTGATATCGAAATTTTTGTGTGATATAGATAATTGAATGATATGTCATAGTCTCATAGCCTATGCCTAACTAATTGAAATATATAATCTGATTACTAAATAGTTACCACCAACAAGTCCACTTGGTCCATTCATCCTTGGGTGGAGTACCCAACCTTCCAAGGGGGTGGGTTCACCCCCTGGTCTTGGTACCGGCGCCTCTGTTGTTGCTTGTTCTCGGTGATTGCAATCTGGAATGGTCACATTTGTAGCAAGTGATGTAGATTCCATCTCGCACCAGATTCTCATGCCACGTCTTTCTGTTTCAGAACTCTGACAATGACAAAGTTGACAAGGACGGAAAGGCTCCTTCGCCTTTTGATGCCAGCAAGAAAGACATGGAGAACGGAAACGTTAGCCAACAGAACGGAAACATGGGACAGAACGGCCTCAGCGACTCGGACGACAAGGGCTACAAGTAAGTGTTTACCTCGAACCATCCGTACCTGCAGGGTGATCCCCTACATGCGTAAACGCCCTTGCTCGTTCAAACGTTTAGTAATTTGTATAAAAATAAATGCCCGCTTCTCAATACACTGCAAAATCTTTGATTTCCCTTCCACCCTCGAGATCAAAATGCAAGAAACAATTTCGTGTCCGTGTTATTTGACCCATTCAATGTGGGTGTGGCCTCTCTTGTTCATCACCTGACTTTCTCAAGGTCAACCACTCAGAGTGGGGAATATTCAGGAACAATTAGCTAAGGTTGGCATTGAAAGAATGGTACACTTTCAAAAGCGGTTAGGAAATTTAAACAAAATTGGGAAGCTCTACTATTCCGAGGAAACAAGAGAATGTAGATAGCGCGCTCGTTCATCAATATGACTGGTCGTTCGGGGGTAGTCTAGCTGACAAAATAGATGTAATACATGTAAAAACGTTGAAAATATTGTGTTTGAATGCACATTAAACGTGGTTTAATGCTTAAAATGGAAGTAAATCAACTCAAAGTTAGTATTAGAGCCATTATGGATTGGAGAATGATTGCGGACATTTATTGAGGGAGAAGTAGTTTTCACTTTTTAATGCCAACCACATCATCTTTGTGGTTGCACAGGCAATGATGGCAAAACTATGAATGTGTGGCCTCCCTACAGTGATGTGACAGGCTGTTGGTCAGCTGTATGAATGCGTATAGGGCCTACTACGGTCAGTTGCTTCTAGTAGACTTTTGAAAAATGCCTTGACAAACTATTTCACATCATAATAATTAAGACGCCATTTGTGTTGTATGTTCATGAAAAATATCTACGCTAGGCCTAGCAGTGCTAAATGGCTGAACATGAGCCTACGGCTAGGCCAACATTACACATGGACCTTCTTTCCGTTTTTTGTTTGTTTCTTTAATTCTATGCTACGTTCCAAATTAATCCTCAATTACTATAAATGCACTCGGCACTTTACGCGGTCGTTGGTAGCACAGTGTGAACCTTGTGATTCACTTCATATAGTACTTTCCACACTTTTATTATCTCTGACGTAGAATTGCGTCCGCAACGAGGCCGTATGAAATGAAATGATTTGAAGAAAAACATATATGTCTAAATAGAAAGGTAAAAAAAAACGACCTAACGTATAGGTTTGAACTGCTGACCTTTCGCATAGAACTCAAACGCTATACCACTTTGTCACAATGGACAGTGATGTTTGGAGCTATTAGCCTATGTTAGGTGGTTTCGTCGATGACCGTACGACGAATAGTGCATAATTATTTGTAAGGCCGACCTTACGATTGATTATACACTCCGTAATAAAAAAAATTACAGCCAGTAAAATCTCTGCGCATAGCCATTTAATTAAATTCGCATTTAGGTAAATACTTTTTTTGAACAATTGTAGCCGTGTAGGGGTCGGCCCATTTAAGTGTCCGTCCCAGGCCAATTATTATAAAAGTGAAGGCATACATAAAAAGATGTACCGAGTAGGATTACTGGGCCAAATATTTAGAACCGTCATAATTGGATGAGCGAAGCGAAGACTTCAATTTCACTGAATCCTCAAAAAATATAGCTTCAATGTTTTTGTTGTGTTTGTTTGTTTGTTTGTTTGTTTGTTTTTCTGTCTTGTTTGTTCGTCCTCTACCGGGCAAACGGCAAATGCGATCTTGATGAAAATTGGAGGGGACCTTCGAAATTTCTGAACTTAGTTAGACCTGCCACGTTTTTGGGTACAATCGAAGAATAATTTCTCATGAATATAGTACTTTTACGATTTTTCCCCGATTTTTAAATGCAATATTTTCGTGATATTTGGGCCGAATCTGACCAAACTCGTGGGGCTACAACATTCATATTTCACATGGACATTAAGGTGATGTATTGCCTTTTGAAAGAAAAAGTTGAAAAAGTTAGGCAGAATCCATAGAATTTAATTTAGAGAGTTTTTTGAGGTGTATAATAACAATTAACAAGTAACAATAGAAACTTGACAGCAATCACCTTCAATGCGTTCAAAAAGCACTAGCAAAAGTAAAGAGATCCCACGCAAACTAAAAACTTACAAAAAAGCTCATCCATCAACGCGATTAAAAAAAGCGTTCGCGAAGCGGCCTAGTTATATTATATTGGCGTATTTGAATTTTATGTAGGATATTTCTAGTTTGACAGTGTCAGGACTCCGTTTAGACACACCAATTAGGTCGACTATCAAAAAGTTTATTTTTTCCACAAAAATTGTAAACATTTTAATGTTACCCCACCAATGTTATGTGCATAATATTAAATTGCCAGGAAGATATAACTCGCTAGTAGTATAAGCCTATTACTCAGCAGAACAATGTTGTTCAGGTACACCTCAATCCGAGGCCACCAAAGTGCAGGCGGCAGACACACATGTGTTTCGTGATTGGTTTCCCAATTAACAGCAGCCTTTGTCACTTATTCCCCATTTTGTAGGAAATAAATGAAAGTACAGTAAGATCTCTCTTATCCGATCTCCTCTTATCCGATGTTCCGTGTTAACCGAGCCGCCAAAAAAAAAAAAAAAAAAAAAAAAAAAATTAAAGTTTTAAATACGTAAATAAAACATAAAAATAATTACAGACGCCGCGCCGCACTTTTTTAAATGTACTCGCATACATTTGTAGGCATGCCTTACGAGTGAGTGCAAAGAAGATAGATCGGCGATATATCTCGACTTTCGAGCAGTGTGCATCAGTGTACTGAGCGTATAGAGTTCAGTGGTCAGTGTGCGTCGGGCGCATCGCCGGTAAGCGTCAGTGCCACCCACTGAGCATATAGAGGTCAGTGTGCGTCGCGCGCCTGCGCGTGCGCATACGATCCAGCCATCTCACACACAGCTGTTCAAAGATGGTCGTTGTGGAACTAGATGCAATCATGTTTCAACCGATTCACGAAATTCGTAATCACGACGCATTGAATTGTTATTCCTGGGCTTATCTTATTTCTTTCACAGACTTATCTTGCGTCGTGAGCTTCAGCGCGGGCATAGTAGTGAGAGGTTTTCCCACATGAGAAAGAGAGCTAGGCCTAGGCCTAGGCCTATGTTTGCATTGTAGGCCTAGGCCTACTGCGTCGAGTTTAGGCCTAGGCCTAGACTGGCCTAGACATACGTTTTTATTACGACATGTAGGCCTAATTGTGTACGTGTGTTCGTGAGCTTGAATTACAAGCTATTAAATCATTTAGTATACCCTGTATGAAGTGTATCGTGTGTATTTTATGTTCCTTTATCCATTACATGTGTCATATATCATTTTACCACATCAGGCTATGCTACGAGAGCAAATAAACAATTGATCCGCGCCATCCGAGTTTTTCGCAAATCCGAGGTGCCCCCGGTCTCATCCAACTCGGATAAGAGAGATCTTACTGTATATATATATTTACTGTGGCACCAAACAATATTTCTTTGTGTTAGGTCGGGATATATTTGAGAAACATCCTCTTGCATGATGTTCCGCGATCAGTACCCCCGAAATAGTAGTTTGCAGTTCGTCCACTTGGCTGCGCTAGTGTTCCTTGTTTTCTCGTATTGGTGTGACATTGAATGTGGCCCCATCCATTATGTAGGGACAAGGAAGCCTAAACTTGTTAGTGGGGTATTGTTTTTTTCCCTGAATTGAGAGGCTGCGTGCATAAACCAGTTGACATTTTGCTTTTTATGCTCGAAAACATAATTTTTGTAGTCAGGAAATGTTTTTTTTAAAAGAAAGAATATTTTTATTTTTTGGAACGACGATTGTCCCTCCGCGTCATCCCTTTACGTCCCTCCATTCGTCTCGATTAGCCAAGTTGCATAAATATGAGACGTAAAGCAATATCCAATCAATCAATTAAAATAACAATTTTTATTCAGGCAATGACAAAATCCCAGGTAAAAATGCATACCTTTCAAAACCACAACTGTCAGCTGCTGGTTTATGCACGTGGCCCCTCTTCCAGTGCCTATTTCATGCCCGTCAGTAGGGATGGACGAACCTTGATTTCTGAGTTTCAAACCAAACTCATACTTGAACTGAACTCTTACAAATTCCTTTGAAAGTGAAAACAAGTGGCCCCTGGCCCACAAATTGGTGTGAATGAGAACTGTTACTACTTTAAAGATTGTATTGTAAATTGAAATGCCATATTAAGTACATACGTAGTATAAGCATAATATGCTTATCCATTTCAGTGTTGGAATTGATCTTAACAAGTATAATATATGCTTTACTAAAAAAATGGAAGTAATTTCAAGCCTAAGAAAAGTAAAGTTTGAAATTTTTACAAACCACAAACTCAAGATTTACATTTCAAACTCAAACCAAACCAAATTTCTAAAAACGTTCAGAACTTTGAACCGAAAACTAACGTTTGTCCATCCCTAACCGTTAGGTACGACTTCTTGGTAGTTTCGTGTTTAGTCGTTCAAGTCTAGTTCACGCTAATTGAAGTACAGTCGCTATGGTTCCAGAGGCAACACCGGCAGCAGGCAAGCCTCCCCCGCAGAGGAAGACATCAACAAGAACAACGGCCACCAGAATCAGGTGGTCGTGATCGGAGTGGGAGGCAAGATGCAGTCTGCCGAGACAATGGAGAACCATCATGTACAGCATCACTCCATTATGCAGCACCATCCACTGCAGGTGAGTGAGACAGAGGGTTGCAAATCATTAGATACTCTTGTTTCTCTCTAGAGCAAATATCAGATACATGAAAGTTACATGATAGACAAGACAATCTAGTTACAGAATTAAATTAGCTTAAACTAGAAAAAGTAGGGTTGTCTTTTCACAATTGATATGCATACAGGTTTTCAGGATTTGATCAATGCTGTACATCTATAAGTTCAAACCTCAACAATTCCACTTGCAATTTGAAAGTGAAAATTGATAGCTTGAAGTAAGCCGGCTTCGTTGAGTAGGCTTAAACGTAGTGGAAGACAATTCTCAGTCATAGTGATACGCCCCAACCATGGTCGGCTACCAAACACTTGCGAATTAACAAACTACTGTATGCCTTCAAGGTCAAATGCCAGGCAAAGAACGGTACAAAAACGTTTTGAATATCACTTCCATCTGACATTATATAGGAGAGAAAGATAAGAATCCACAGTCAACCCAGGATCCTGTGCAAAATTTGCTTAATAAATTAATATTTAATATAGGGCTGTGCGAATATTCGAATTTCGAATAATATTCGCGAATAATTTTTTTCCAATATTCGATTCGAAATTCGAATAGTAACTATTCGAAATTCGAACTATTTTGGCTTCAGTGCGAGTCTCGCGGTAACTGTTAAAAAGCCCGCTAAAAGTGCAAGGAGTTTGAATTTTCGCCGCCAGAGCTCGACTTTGGTACTAGTACAAGAAGTTTACGTTTTCGCCGATAGATCGCGCTAGCGTCGACTAATGAAAAATTTCGTGATGGCAACAAAAATGGCATCAAAACCTTCATAACCTGTTTTTGTGATTGTTTTGACAAGTGTTCATTGTCTTTGTGATTTTTTAATGATTAAATTAATTATTTTGGTGTTCTTGTGCTGTATTAAGTTGTGGAAGATGACGACGCGTTTGCAAGGCATTTGCCTTCAAGTTCAAACCCCATTTGGGACTTGTTGATCTTTTGACATAGGCCTACTACCTTGGGCCTAGGGCTAGGCCTAGGCTAGCCCCTGTATAAAATATGTTCTGTTGATTGATTCTAGGCCTAGGCCTAGCCCTAGGCTTTGGGTTTAGAAAGCCTAGACTAGCAGCTAGGCCTCGGTTTCACTGAAATTAGTGAGCCTAGGCTTAGGCTAGGCCTATCACTTATCTTTGTGATTAGGACCAGTCTAGGGCCTACGTACCTAGGGCTTGTTATCAAGTCAGACTTGTCTTGATTAGTGGTGGTAGGCCTAGGCCTAGGCCAAAGGAATTGGATACACAAAGGCTAGGCCCTAGGTTTAGGTCTAGGCTAGGCAAGGGTCTAGGTCTAGGCCTAGGCATGTTATTAAGTCACACTTGTCTTGATTTTCACTAGGACCTAGGCCTAGGCTTAAAATATAAGCCCCTATATTTATCTTAGGCCATCTATGGTCTATGGTTTTTTTATTTTGCTGCAAGCTGCAACATCACCCCTCGTATGTGGATATGTTTTCTCTTGTAAAGTAGAGTAGAGTAGTTTATTCACCAATCGATACATACATAGTACATATATAGGTTTTGATAGCCTTAGGTAGGCCTACATACAAATCTTGACGTTGATCTCGTGTAAATATCAAACACTAATTAATAAAACTCAACTTAATGAAAAAATGCTGTTATTTTAATCATTATTCGAAACTATTCGGAAGAAAAAATTATTCGTTATTCGATATTCGATATTCAAACTTTTTGCATTTGAATATTCGATATTCGATTCGAACTGAAAAATCACTATTCGCACAGCCCTAATTTAATAACAACGGGTTTGATATCGTATTGCATAAACAATGAAATACATAGTGAAACTCATCAAGCATCTTGTAAACATCGCTAATTTGAAATCGGAGTGTTTAAACTTGAAAGATTATTGTTATTCTAGGGCCTAGCACGATCTCGGGGTATAAATGGACCTATGGTAGAGTGACGTATTACCATACGGTATTAACAGGTCGCCTTAAAGTCCCAGTCAACACTTGGAATTACTTGACCTATGATTTCCTAATAACCATTAGAAAGTACTAAGTAGAAACACATAAAAAAATAATCACCAAAATTGGTTCGGACGTTTACGATCTATCGAGGTTTGCGCTGTCCCGTGCGTTCCGTGGAGGAACAGGTGGATGTTTACCTTCCCCCATCCGTTTCGCAACGGCAGGAGCCGCATTATACATACCAAAAATAAGCTGCCATTGCTGTTTGCCGATACAATAATTATTGGACTAAAAGATTAGAAAATTTGCAAGGTAGAAGTGGAAACTTGGTGTGGTTTTAATTAGGGATGACGAAACCAGACTTATTTATGACCCGGGTACCCGTCCACATTACCCGCGGGTTATCCGGGTAGTAAAACAAAAAAATCGTGTGGGGTGTCAAATGAACTGTGAAGAAACACGCTCATCAATTATCGTAATATCTCAGACGTAATGCTGTTCTATAAACAATGACGTGCCGATGAAGTAGTATTTCATAATCACGAAAGAGGAACAGCAGCGGGCCATTAAGAAAACACTCACTGTTCGGTTGCATCTGCTTTATATCTTGTCACAGTCAAGTCAAGGTCACGACTCACGGATGCGTTGGCTCTCGGGGCGCGGGAAGGGGCGGGACTGGAGCCCGAACGAGAGTAAACAAGATAAGGAAAGATTTATCAGTTAGGCAGGAGGGGGGTGGGGGGCATACTCAGTACACTGCCACAAGTCGGCGGCATGAACAAAGGACATTATAATTCAAAAGAAAAACGCCGCTAAGCACAAAAGATATGAGAAAGCACATGTTTACAAATTAGCCTTCCGCCTACAATGTGACACCTCAATTCAGGAACCGGGTTTTACGGGTAAACGGGTAGTGGAAACACAGACCCGTACCCGACTTCGTCGGGCGGGTACCCGATACCCGGGTACCCGTCGTCTTCCCTAGTTTTAATGTGGCGAGTGTGCTGAGATGATGCAGTTTTTTGCATACAACAACATCAATGTGTAGTCTATACATTACTAACTTTGCAGCATTTAGTTATTGTCACTCCACAGTGTACATAACACTGTTTTGCCTACATCTATTCAATTGACAGAACTATTAAAAAATATAAAAAGTATCACAACAACTCATTAACCCGGAAAACGTATATTATAACAGTAAAACACTCAACTGAACTAAAACCAGGGTTACTTACTTTTAATCGCGATATTTCGGAGAACTCCGTCTCCTTCCTCAAGCATCGCCTGACTGACGTGTAGACCTCGTCTGGCGGACAGGTAGGGTAGTGCCAGGACATCTATCGGTGATTTCTTTGTTTAATACCGACCCCTAAATGGTCGGTAAATCATACCTCGCTTGGCTTATCCGCTTATGGCATTTGGTTGTGCGCAGAGTTGGGGAAGTTACCCAAAAATAGTAACTTTTTAAAAGTTAAGTTAGTTGACTTTAAAAGTAATTAGTTAAAGTTAAAGTTAGTTCAAAAATAAAGTAACTTGAAAGTTAAGTTACCATAAAAAGTAACTTTTAAAAGTTAGTTTTACGGCAAAAACGCGTAACGTAATTACGTACGTACGTATTTATAACACACGAAAATCCAATCTAACACAGAACAGAACACTACACTACACACTATAGCAGACTGCAGACTAACACGAACAGTAACAGTGATGAGTGAAAGGGAATAAAAATATAATTAATTAATGATAAGATAACAAGAAAAACGCAGGCTAAAACACAAACGGGACGAAGAACACTGAATGGAACGCACAACACTTTATGACGATTTGACCCTAGAGGAAACACGGGCTCTGCAAATTTGCGATTGAAAGTTGAAACAAAAATGTCACCAGAGTAAGCAATCTTGCTGCCGCACGTGATGCTAGGATCCCTACCGGACGGCTGATGCGAGAATTTCTCCTCGGAAACGAGGCTTTGACAAGAATTCCTCTTATAAAAACATTTCATTATTGGTAAAACCGGATTCGAGATATATCTTGATGAATGCAATGGTCATTTCTATGAAGTACAGACAGCAAAACAAAAGTAACTTTCAACTTAACGTTTTTTGAAAGTTACTGAAAATAAATATCAGTTACTTTACAAAGTAACCGATTTTGAAAAAATACCGCGTTACCCTAAAAGTTACTAAAAAACTAACGCGTTAGAACTAACGCGTTAGCGCTAACGCGTTACTTTCGTTAAGTTACTCCCCAACTCTGGTTGTGCGTTAATGACCGCGGCTTCTTTTATTCTTCTTTTAAAATGGTCTGTTTTTTATGTTCCCCAATCCTGACCTTGAGGGCAATACTCCGTTTACGCTATTCCGTGTGACTGTGGCAAAACTTACTATGGTGAGAGCAAACGCCCCCTCCTGCCTCCGCGGCAGGTGAAATTGTTGAAAATCAGTTTTTAGAGTGCATTTGGTCCGTTCTTCGAAAAAAGTTGTGAGCTGAATGTGATTCCAAAATAATGTAGTTTTTGTGCAGTCGATACTAAAAACAAAAATCATTGTGTCTCCAACGTTTATATGGTTATTTGATTAAAAATATGATTATCATGTGGGAGCAGTGCTCGTAATTAGGAATTTCTGCTGTCTTAAAGTTTTTGGCAGCCCTGTTAAGAGTTGAGTAGACCATTATTTATTATTATTATTTACGTTTTATTAGTTTATAACTTAACATTTGAATTTTGAACTTACAAAAATATCTGTTAACCCTTTTCGGTCGGGTGTCGGCTGTCAGCCGACATCGGCAATTTCCCGTTCCAGTCGCATGTCGGCTCACGGCCGACATCGTCGAATTTCGAACTAAGCGCTCAAATAACTCGCAATAGTACAGCTTCTGCCATCTGTTGGCAACTTGAAGAACTACTTAGTATATTTCCCGACTGAGCCACCGTCACTGCCTTCTAAACACGTAGATATAAATGATTTGTTGTATATTTCTGGCGGTGATGTTTACATTTTTACAAATCAGCTGTAGTAGAAATGGCGTCTACGTCACGTAAACGAGCGAACCAAAGAGATATTATAGATTATTTAGACGATTCCGAAGACGGTGGCTCGTTGAGTGGTAGTGATTTTGCTGAAGAAATAAGTAGTGATGAAAATGAATCCAATCAAGAAGATGAAAGTGGAAGTGAAGGTGAATTATCGGCATCGGAAGATGAACAGAGTGATGACGTTGGGGGGGGCGATGCTGGGCGCAATGATGACGGATGGAGGAGGTGGAAACAGAATGATGTAGATTTCCCTAAAATCCCATTTTCAGTTCAAAATCCAGGGTTTCAAGTCCCAAACCCACGACCTGTCACCGAATTGGATTTTTTCCAACTATTTTATACCGATTTCCTGCTGGATGAAATAACCAGGGAAACCAACAGGTATGCGGCGGAAAAAATCCAAAAAGAAACCCCACTACGCCGACGATCAATCTGGGTAAGTTGGCGAGATGTAACATTACTTGAGATGAAGGCCTTTTTAGGCGTAATTATGAACATGGCCCTTCATGAGAAGCCTAATATAAAATCTTACTTCACTGAAGAGTGGACTGGTAGACAACCATTCTTCAAAGATGTATTTTCAAGGGATAGGTTTCTACAAATCTTTTGGGCATTTCACGTGAGCCCTCCAATACAGGCTAGGCCTAGAGGGGTAGTACCTAGGGGCCAAAAAGTTAAAAATGTTGTGGAATACATTGATAATAAATGTAGAGAACACTTTGTTCCGGGGCAGAATGTCGCTATAGATGAGAGTACTGTAGGGTTCAAGGGACGGGTACAGTTCAAGATGTACAACCACAAAAACCCACAAAATGGGGTCTTAGGGTGTATGTACTTGCAGACTCTGAGACAGGATATATCAGTGTGCTTCTCCCCTACTATGGGTCTAGTACAACTGACCAACTTATCCGCCCTGACCTCCCAGTCACCGCAAGGATTGTGCTGCATCTCTGCAATACCTTGCTACAAACTTCTAATGGGTCAGGCTTCCATCTCTATACTGACCGATATTACACAGGGTTTGAGTTGGCCAAACAGCTTCTAAATATGGATATCCATATAACAGGGACTATCATAGCTAGCCGCAAGGGATTGCCCAAAGATATAAAAAAAATAAAAAACTCAAACTCAAAAAACACGAAGTTGTCAGTTTCCGCAAGGACGACAATGTTACCGTTCTTGCATGAAAGACAAAAGAAATGTTTTTATGTTGAGCACTTTCCACAACAGTGATACAGAACAGGTTACACGGAAAATTGCAAGGGGGGAACCAGAAGTTTTCTCAAAGCCTACGGTGATTGCCGACTACACGCGTCATATGGGTGCCGTCGATCGCGCAGACCATTACTGCGCAAGCTACGGGTTTACTCGCAAGTCGCTGAAATGGTGGAGGAAGATGTTCTTCTGGCTTCTAGAAGTCGGTATTGTCAACAGTTTTCTGTTGTATAATATCAACCTACAGCAATTGGGCAAGAAGCCACTTGGCCATTTGGAGTTCCGAAAAGCTCTCATTGTTCAGTTGGTTGGAGACATTCGGAACATAAACCGAAGAGGGCGTCCGTTATCTTCTGGAGACCATGAAGAGAGGCTCAATAAGAAACCCCACTTCATAGCAGTGACAGAAAAGAAAAGTTCTAAGGACTGTGCTGTTTGTAGCAACAGAAAAGTGAAGGGGGAAAGGAGGGAAACCAACTTCTTTTGTGAAACATGTACCAGGAAACCTGGCTTACATCCTGGTACATGTTTCAAAAAGTACCACACTGAGAAGAAGTACAGATAATTCAGAAACACTGAAGTCACTACCCTTAGTATAGATACATCAATCATAAAAACTATTTTTTTAATGTGAATATACCACTTAAAATGTTATTAGCTTGAAAATATGTGTTTTTACCCTTATTTTCCCTAAATAAACCCGTCCCGAGGTTGACTATACTGTTAAAAAATCTGACCCGAAAGGGTTAAGTGTAAAATGTCAATTTGTTTCTTTAATTAATTCACATTGCCAAACAAAATCCGTGAACGGTCTATCATTATACATAAGACCGTGCGAAATGGCTTA
Source organism: Sweltsa coloradensis (assembly GCA_024449915.1). NCBI lineage: Eukaryota > Metazoa > Arthropoda > Insecta > Plecoptera > Chloroperlidae > Sweltsa > Sweltsa coloradensis. Next base: position 9,886 of record JAMZAV010007358.1, on the reverse strand, counting down.
GTTAGGCGGTCGAATTGTTTTTTTTTCAATTTTTTTAAGCAAGAGTATCCTCGCCTTTACATTTCTTTGCATTTGCTTTAGCAGCCAAATCAAGTGATGTGTGACATTTTGTCTAGGCATGATTTTTAATGGCTTCCAATTTAAAGTTATCGGAACCATTTCGGAATGCAGGTTCTTTATCCGCATGCGCACTGTTTTCACATAAACGACAAAACATTAGATTTCTTGTCTCATCGTACCATAGCCAAAAATAAATACTCTCCCAATTAGGGATGGGCGAACCTTGGTTTTTTAAGTTTCGAACCGAACTCAAACTTCTGTAAAAAAAAGTTTTGAACTTCGAACTCGAACCGAACTTTAAAAAATCTGCTTAAAACCAAAAGCAGGGAGGTAGGAATTTCAATTGGGCATACTTTAGTTTAATGTCTAGGCTAAGACTATATCTCCCTACTATCGAGATCTATTTCATCGACCTTCATCGACAGGATTGACTAGCCTAGCCCTTTTGGCACAGCATTCTAAATTTAGGCATAGGCCTAGCCCTAGCCTAGGCAAGGCTACCAAATAGCCAAAAATAATTACTCTCCCAATTAGGGATGGGCGAACCTTGGTTTTTTAAGTTTCGAACCGAACTCGAACTTGTGTAAAAAAAAGTTTTGAACTTCGAACTCGAACCGAACTTTAAAAAATCTGCTTAAAACCAAAAGCAGGGAGGTAGGAATTTCAATTGGGCATACTTTAGTTTAATGTCTAGGCTAAGACTATATCTCCCTACTATCGAGATCTATTTCATCGACCTTCATCGACAGGATTGACTAGCCTAGCCCTTTTGGCACAGCATTCTAAATTTAGGCATAGGCCTAGCCCTAGCCTAGGCAAGGCTACCAAATTCAAAAGTCTTGGTTTAGTTAAGTGGGCTAGGCTTTTCCTTACTTGGCCTAGCCCTAGCCTAACCTTAGCCCTAAGCCTACAATATTCCCTATGTACCTAGCCTAGTTCTTGGCCCTGGTCCATAAACCAAACTTAACAAAGATTGTTGTGAAATCGCGGCCAGTTCTCGTCTAAATACCGCAACTATTAAATTTTATTAGGCCTAGAACATGGGCATGTTATTGTTATCTAACTTTGAATAACAAACGTAAAATGACGATCTATTTTGAGGTTATGTAGCTTATCGACATCGTATTAAGGTATGTAAGCTGACGCAAATGTGGTTAAAACTTGCCTGCGAGAAATTTATTTGTTAACATAATTGCATATAAACGTGGTTAATCGGTCTTTAATCATTGTTCAATGTTCAGTGATTCCAAATAATACTTGTTACTCTATAAAACATCGTAAATATTGTTGTAAATGTCACAGCGTCTCGTCTTGGCGTCTTATATTAGTAGCTTTCTCATTGGTGGATACATTCATGATGTATCGCACTGCGAATCGATTAGTCGAACATTGGTGGTTGTCGTCATGGTTTTCGTAGCGGCATGGGTACCGAGCAGGCCATAGTTGACCTTGTATCTAAAATCCAGGGCAAGCTTGACAAAGCAGAGTTTGCGAGTGGTATTTTTATTGATCTGAAAAAAGCCTTTGACACAGTAAATCATGAAATCCTCTGTAAGAAACTAGAGAAAATTGGAGTACGAGGCATTGCCCTGGCATGGATTAAAAACTACTTACAAGACAGGAAGCAATTTGTCAGTATTAATAACGTAAATGGATCTGAAGAAGGTATCACATGTGGTGTACCACAGGGCTCAATACTAGGGCCTCTCCTTTTCCTAGTATACATCAATGATCTTTATCAGTCCGGTATTGTGGGCCATCTCCAATCTTTTGCGGATGATACCAGCCTCTTTTACTTTGCTTCATGTTTTCAGAGCCTAGCCGCGATTATGCAATCTGACCTTAATATCCTCGCCGAATGGCTCAGATTGAATAAGCTCTCACTAAATATACTAAAAACTAATTACATGTTATTTAAGACTAACAATCTAAAATACGATAATTTGTGTCTGCACTTGGCAGTCAATAATACTCCAATTAAACAAGTTTCTACTGTCAAGTACCTGGGGTTAATGCTAGATGATCGCCTATCATGGGAAGACCACATAGAGTATGTTTCGAAAAAAATATCACCTATGACTTCAATCCTTAAAAGAATCTCTATAGTAATTTGCCAATCCACTCTCAAGAATCTCTACTACTCTTTTATCCACAGTCACCTAATTTATCTAAATATTGTGTGGGGCACTGCAAGCAAAACAAAATTGAAGCACTTGTGTGTAGTACAGAATAGAGCCATCCGAAATACATTCAACTATCCAAGGGAAATGCATCGTATAGACATGTACAAGACTCATAACATTCTACCTCTCAAACTCATTAATAAACACCTCACTCTTACATTATACACAATATGATTAACAAATATTCAAGGACAAATCTACATTACACACTCAATAAGAATAAACATTCACACAATACTCGCACAAAGAATAATCTTTTCATAGATAATGTTAATACCAGAAAGTTTGGTTGTACTAATATAAACCACCAAGGGTTTGCCCTCTACAACAAGCTTCCTTGGTCTACAAAATGCTTAAGTCAAAATGTATTTAAAAAAGAGGTAAAAAGTAATTTACTTCTAAACGAACTGGGAGACTGCTTCGAGTAGAGCCTAAACTGTTTTGCTGACATACCATAATAAGCTAAGCTGTTATTTTATTTGCTTCATGTAAGAATTTGCTAATTTTAAATGTTGTTAATATTAGTATATAATTTATATTATATCATAGAGTTTATATTCATTACAATCTATATTCAAAATATTTAACTTTGTACATTTAATTTTGCTTATAGCTAGATTGCATATCTTAAGTCTATACCTGAATAAGTATAAATAACAAACCTACTTCATCCAAGCTATAGAACTGCCAAGCTGAATACAAAGTAGCTTGTGTTATGTTAGTTATAATTATTTTACCTGTTATTACTTTATCAATAAGCCCTATTTTATGTATCCTTCTTAGTGTAGATACATTCTACAGTAGTACTTGTATGTAAACCATGTCTTGATCTTGCCATTGTAAAGAGCGTAAGCTCATTTTGGTAAATAAAGATAATAATAAATAAAAAAAAAAGTACATTAGAAGGTACGCAATTGGTGGAGAGCTGCTTCCATTTCAATTATCGAAAATATCGCAGGAACCAGGAAATCGATAGTCGAATGAATAATACTGCCTCATCATTGGGGGATTTTCTCGCGCGTGACAGCGGCGCACGTTTAAAAGTTCGGAGCAAGTTCGTAATTTTGATAAATCACGAACTCGAACTTCAAATTTCGAACTCGAACCGAACCGAACTTCAAAAAAGTTTGGTTCGAGTTCGGAATTTTGAACGTTCGCCCATCCCTACTCCCAATGTTTCTGGAACTTCCTAACTCTTTGTTTTTCATAGCTTTCGGTACCTGTACATTCTTTGCTTTTCTGGGGTTTTTTGCTCCCGCTGTATAACGCCGCCTAACGGCTGACGAATGTATTCTCGTTCTCACTCTGTACTTGTTTTAACGCTGGTCGTTTCTCTCCGCAGCACCACATGGCGAACCACCATCTCAACATGGAGAACGTGAACCACCACTTCGAGCAGGTGATGGCGCTGGACCCTCAACAGTACGAGAACTTCAACCAGCAACAAGGCAACGTTCAGCAGCAGAACAACGACTCGCCCAACGTCATGACGTCCAGCTTTGATGTTCAGGTAGGAACTACAACTTGCTTATACCTCGCGTGCGTATATAAATAAATACATTTGTATTAAGAGTCTACCCACTCGGTCACAGAACTGATTTCCAGTGGGGGACAATAAATTTTTAAAGCCAATCAAGCCAACCCTGTTGGCGCCGACACCGTAGACGAGCAAACAACAACTAGAGACCGGCATATTTAATTATGAAATATAGGGATGTCAACGATTATCGATTATCGATATTATCGCGATATGGGTAGCTGTATCGTGATAATTATTGTGAATCCGGATTTTTAATAGCAAATTCAGTAGCATATACACGTTTATGACTAATCCACGTTGCTACAACAATATTTTCTGTACAATTTTTTTTTCAATATTTTTTTTATTTATATTTAAATTCTGGATTTCATGGAATTCTCAGCGTCTCAAAACGGGTTTTTCCGCTCGCGATCTTTGTGACGGTACCACCACCACCCAATGCGGCAATCGAGGAGCAGCTCTCGCATCACTACTCCCTCTCTCACACTCGCTCTTGGGAGGGGTATCGAGGGACCCGTCATAGCTGGCGGCCAATCCGCCGACCAGCGTTGAGATGGCGCGCAATTCAAATTAACGCAAATGCGAGAAAAGCGAGTTTTATGCCGATATATTATGATATGATTACAAAGTTCCATATCAGCGCGATTATCGATATGAATATTCATATCGTTTGACATCCCTAATGGAATACCAATTAATCAAGCTGGACACGAATCTACTCGCGGACAGCACCTTAGAATTCATTAAGTGCTTCGTTGCTAGAACGTGTGCACGTTGACCTTGTTACGTGGAGGTGCCCACCAAGGCCTACACGGCCACGCTGAGTTGGTGCGGCACATCAGGCAACACTTCTAGCTAAGAGGACTAGGAATAGAAGTAAAATACGCCTATCGGATGGGTTAGTGAATGAGTGGAGAAAGGAAAAAGGAAAAAAGGACTCCCTACAGTTTGACTCAAAATTGTCTGTGGCTGCGAGAGGCGAGTAGACGTAAATATATCCAAACAAACACAATTGTTCAATGTTTCGGGCCCGCTTGGCCTTGGTCACTTGACTGTTGGAGAAGAGGAGCCAATATTAAACCTACGGTACACTTGGTGAATGGTGTCCGGTAGTAAAATATTGATGCGATTCTAGCGCCTCGGGTTCAAGCTACCCGAATACGAGATGTTAATACCGGTAGTTTACTAGTAAGACTAATACAACAATGAAACGCATTTGATTGAACTGAAAGACAACCAAAGCTACGCAGGCTGGGTGTGTATAGTAGAACGTAGTAGGTACTGTACATTAATATATATAGTATATTTAAAGTCAAAAGCTTTGGAAACAACCCAACAGTTCAATTTACAATTAGTGTGGAAAAGGCCAATCGGCTAGTTTAGTTAAGATTGGAGAAGGGTTGACAGGTTGGGAAAGCATAGCTAGAACATATAAAGTCCAGCCTGAAGGGCTTGGTTTAACAAAACATTTCACCTGCTGATGACAAATGCAGCTAGATAACATACAACTTCAACCCTTTCCAATACAACAACGCCTCTGGGACGTGATAGATCGCCGTGACGCTCCGTACAACAACGTCCCGGGGACGTCGTTGGTGCGCGAGTTCAAATAACCCGCCATATCTCCGGTACCAGCAGTCTTATCGAGTTCAAATCTTTACCGCTAGATAGCAGAAGGTTCCGCGCATAAGAATATCGAGGCGACTGCATTACCGGCGTGAAACGCGCATTGATACATCGATGAAAAACATCCTAGTTTGTTTTGTAAACATGCCGGCCGTCAATCGTTCCGTCATGGCTGCTAAGCGACCAAAGTTGACTGTTGATGTTGTTAACAACATTCTTTTTGAGGGTGACTACAGCGATTCTGACAACGATGATAATGTTTCTATTTCTAATAATAGTTCTAGTTCAAGTGAAATGGGAGATTCTGACAGTGATGATGTTGATTCAAGTGGTTCAGGAGTTTCTAATCATGACGGCACCGGTGTAGGCGTAGGCCTAGGCGTGAATAATGGCTGGGATTGGATTCACGATAATAATTATACAGACATGTTATATTTTTTTAATTCATAACTTCTTTATTGTAAACCTATCCTGAAAATTTTAAGTTAATTGGTTGATAACTTTCAAAGCTACAAGCACAAGTGTATATGGTTTCGCTTTACTTTTGACCGCTTGGAAATTAAATAGGTATTCCCGGGTAAAATAAATGGAAAATAACCGTACTGGAAAGGGTTAAATTAGGTAGCTGCAGTTGTCATCAGCAGGTGAAACCAGCAATTCAATTTGTGAGTCAAAAGTTTGCTTTTGTTTAGTTTTCACACAGTTGTCATATATATTTGTTTTGATTTAGTTAGTACGTGATATCGTTCAACTAAAGAAAAAAATGTAGGCCTACCTGAATAAGATGTTGACGTCAATAAGTGGGTGGGGAATTATTCTTGCACACCAGACCCGACGTAGTGTTGAATACATAGTGTCTGCTTATATCATTCACAGAATCTGTAAATTGTCATTATATTTTGTAATAGTATGACCAGAATAATACTCGCTTCTCTTCGTAGTCAAGCGGAGAATGAATTAATAAATAACACTGAACTCGCACGTTTTCCATCGGTAACCATTAGTGAGACACTAGCAATCAGCTGATGTGACATCTTGTTTACACTGCTGACTTGAAAACCAAGAAGTATATTATTTTGTACCTAGATGGCGTTATTTTTTCATGAGAGGTTGCCGAGTGTTCCGATATAATGCATGACGACAATAGCTGCCACCCACGTCCACGCATACACAGCCACGTAGAAACCTGGGGACTTCTGTTCTCTTGAAACTCAGTTTAAGAGACATAGCCACGTGACATTGATGGACGTCTCTCCGGCTACGCTAACTGGTTAAAGTAAAACCAACTAGGGATGAGTGTTTAAACATTTAAACTTTAAACGACTCATCCCTAGTTTGGTTTGGTATGTAGAGTTTAAACGTTTAGAGTTTTATATAAACGTGTAACCGTGAAAGAAAAAAATAGAAAAAATGTTAGTGCTTACATTTGGTGGAGGTGCCGGGTCCCAGCCTATATTAAGGCATCTTGTCTGTTACACATGGTGGAAGTGCCAGGTCATTAAATGCAAGTGTGAGGATAAAACCTTTGTTAATTATTCGTCGGCTGGTCATCGTTACAAAATTACGACTTTTGTTGTAAAACCTAGGCCTATGCCTACCCTTTGTTTTTGAAAATAAGGCTTAAAACGTTCAAACGCAAAAATTTCAAGAGGTAAAACGGAAAATAAACTAAAATCCATTTCCCATCCCTAAAACCAACAAATTAGAAACTATTTTTGAATGTGTCTTACCCTTTATGGTTTGGTCTGCTACGTACGTGAGTTGTTAGAGCCTAGATCTGGCTCAGCACTAGAAAGTGAGGGTGAGATTAACAAGGTCCAGCCACCGCTATACTTCACCGAATATTGTTTCTAAGTTTTGCTTGGTCAAAAGGCAAATGCTAGAATTTGTCCCACAAACATCTCTGGACATTGTTTCTAACAACTATTGGATGTGCCCAGCAAAGACTTCAATTTCTATACTCTGAGAAAAATATCAGTTTTGTTTGCACTCCACTGGACAAACTGGTACTCTGATTGTGCTGAAATGTTTAGGGAACCTTTGAAATCTTTGAACTTAGACCTGCAACGTTTTTGGGGACCAGCAAAGAAATATTTGTCATGAATTCAGAATAATGTAATTGGCAAGAACTTTTGCTATTTGAATAATTTTTTTCGTGATTTTTAGCTCTCCGCTGGGCAAAAAACTAGTCCGATCTTGTTGAAACTTTGATGAATTTTAGAACTTAGATAAAATACGGTGGGTACAATTATCGAAGAAATATTTCTCGTAAAAACTAAAAAATCATAATTTTAGGGCAACAAGAGATCGATATGACGTAGCTGCGCACCCTCTCCGTGGCTGGCACAGCGAGACACATGTTGGTTCTCGGTCGCCTCACATTTTTTATGCAGACATGGTTCACATACACAAAAGAAACGTGAAACCGTAATATCACGATAAATAGTCAACCAAAAAGGCTCATCCATAAACGCGATTGGAAAAAGCGTTAGCGAAGCAGCATGGTAGACATTCAATTCTTACAAATTACATGCATAGTTTACACTTGTAGAAGGAAATAAATAATGTGTCTATGATTCTTTTGTAAAATGTTGATTGGTTCTGTGTGATGTACACAAATTTAAAATTGTCGGAAAATGCTCATTTTTATTGAATGAGCGCAGCGAAGACTTCAATTTCACTTCTCTAATCAGTAATCACAATAGTTTGGGTGTTTTTTGTTGATGTCTGTTTGTTCGTGTTCAGCCGGAGGCCGGACAAACGACTAATCTAATTTGTAAGGGAATTTGTAAGCGGACCTTTGAAATTTCTGAATTTAGCTAGACCTGCCATATTTTTAGGGCACCAAAAATATGATACAGTATATTGTATATCCCCACGACCCGCACTGTCAGCGGCTGTCGTGACGAGGTGCGTGTCTTATCTCGGTCTATCACTGACTTGCAGGCTCGCAGTCGGTCGCCTCGCTTTGTTTCAGGCAGACATCATACGAAACATGAAACCGTAATAAAAGGATAGACAAAGGCAACCAAACAAGCTCATCCATCAACGCGACTGGAAAAATTCTTTGTGAAGTGGCCTAGTAATATAATATACATACAGTACGTAGTGTTGCCTTAGACCCAAATACTACCGGACATGTAACTCGGTAAACAACTGGCGACATATGCTTGTACACCTACTAACAGGTGATGGACAGGCTTTCATTGCAAGTGGTTCCCCTGTTTCATTGTCTATGTTGTAAAGGTGTAATATTGTTGAGCAGTCTTTTCCTGGTTGCCAATATATTACAGCATTTTTTGGATTCAATCCACTACCATCTCTTGACTGACCAGCTCAGCCAATGTCTGCGCGGTTCTCCCGTCTCCAGCCAAAGATCTTGTGAATGTAAGTGGGTTCCACCAACGTCTAGTTGTGATAATGTTAAGATATATCCTTGATACACCACGTAACAAAGGTACACCTCTTTGTGCATCTTGTATGCCTGGGTTATGGGTGTTTACAAACCAGTTTGTCTAAGGTGTAGTCGCTTGAACAAGGTTTCGTGATTTTTGAAACCACTCGATACATGAGAAGATCCCACACAAAAATAACATTTCATTGATTGTAAAATAGGAGAGTCCATCCAGCTAGGTAATGTTTTGATAGGGGGTGGATAGAGAATCCAACAGCTTATCATTATCTACAAGTTCCCTTCAGTCACCTACCAGGTAAGCTGATGGTTTCCTTATCACCCCCTTTTGTAAACATTATTTCATTGATTAGGAGATGGATTGATGATCTAAAACTGAAAGTTAACCCCTCTGGATATGGCTGAGAACTAAAAAATATTTTCACTGCACAGAAGTAACTTGATGTAGAATACAAATCCACTGCCCATCAGACACTATAACTCATCATGTACTACTTTTATCTTGCTGTTTTCTCGAGTCAATCCAGTTACGAATGAATTTATTGGCAAGATACACAGGTGTCGAGAGGCGCTCGACAATCAGTAGTTTCGGATGAATCGTTGGTGTCCCAAGAGGCGGAAGAATGGTCTCATCAGAGTGCAAAGTCGGGTGGTGTGGGGGGGGGGGGGGCTTACCTTACAGGGGAACACAAGGATGAGATTATTACACAATGTGGCCTAACCCACCTACAACAAGTGCTTGTGATTGTATTTAGATTAGTTGCACCTAATTTAAAAATATAAGTAAGTGAGTAACAGCATGTAGGCATGTCTTTAAATACACCATACACAGCATATACCCTGAATTTTGTTTCGTATACTGAGGAATATATATTATTTGGGTGTACGCCGTATTGGCGTATAGGCTGACACATGACACCACCACTAGGTTTGATGCAAGTAGGGCCTAGATTGGAATTGGATAGGATTTTTTCCAACTCATTCATTGCATTTTTGTAACTAGTACAGTGTGTTTAATTGTATTGTGCTATTCGTTTTGACTGCAAGTAAGTATTAAGTTTCCAA
>JAMZAV010007357.1:0-34532 GCA_024449915.1 Sweltsa coloradensis | reverse complement strand
GGCAGTGGTGGCGGTCAGGTTCCGAGTCGCGCAGCGGTGGGTTCGAGTACGCGATGGGCGAAAAATTTTACCATGTATAACTTCTGTTTTAAATTTGAATTTTTATCATACACACAGTTTACAGAAATTGAATTTGCTAGCACGATTGAAAAGATTATATAATTTTAAACTTTTGTCAGTTAATATTTTCTTTTTGTGACGTGCCCTTCCTCGCGTCGCTACAAGATGGTGCTAGTGTTCCCGAAACTTTCTCCCCGCCGGGCCGTAAGCACCCCGGGCTGTGACAAAAGTAAAAGCAACTGTCGGATTTGCTACAGCGGCCCGCCTGTGGACCATAAGCGGCGAACTGATGGCAAAACTGTGTATCGCCGGCTATGGCCCATAAGCGGGCCGTTGTCACAAAAAATGCAGCCCAGTATTTTCGAAACTGATGGTTTTGCTACAGTGGGCCGCTTATGGCCCATAAGCGGCGCGTTGCTTATGGCAAAGTTATGGGCGCCTGGCCAACCCCATAAGCGGGCCGTAAGCGCATCGCCGCTTATGGGCCATCAGCTCAACTGATGGCGATGTTACAGCTCGCCATAAGATCGCCATCACTTTGTGCTACTTGGGTACACAGTAGAAGTTTGAGGAATCATTCCCAGCAGGATCAAATGGGAGTACTTTGATGGGGAGATGAGAGCAATAAGCAAAGAGTTGGAAAAGATTGAATACTTAGAGAATAGTAGGGGAGCATAGGTAATTCCGTGGCCGAAAAGGTAAAAGAGCTATGTATCTGGTATCAATCGATTCGTTTTGATCCATAGATAAAACAATTTCGATGGTGAGAGTCTTGATTTTTTGGCTGAGACCGGCCATATCTAAAACAAGATGGCCGCCGCTTTCGAATTTTAAACTAGCGTATCTTCGAAAGTATTTGACCGATTTCAATTTCAAAGGTACCATTCTAAAGGTAAATGATAGAAATTTAAATTAATGTAACAAATTTTCACGAAAATTCCATTTGTTTGAGGTTATGTTACAAAAACTCTAACTGTTTACTTTACACTTTCTCTTTTATGGAACGATATTTACTGGGAAAAAAGGTTTTTACATTTGCTTAAGTTGCTTTTTTGTTAGATTATTCTATGTGTTTATAATGAATCCATGCATTTAATTTTCTGACAATTATAGCCTGAGTTTATGTAATTGAAGCGATGGCATGTGTAGATGAATATATGCTACTACTGTGTGATCTTTATGTTTCAAATACATTTTGTCGAGCACAATTGGTAAAACCCAATTAGATATTGGTATAATCGATTCGTTATGAACCGAACTTAAACAATTTGAATGGGTAAATTTTGATTTTTTTACTGAGACCTTCCCTGGGCAAAAACAAGATGCCGCCGTCATTGAAATTTTAAACTAAAAATCTTTAAAAGTATTCGCCGATTTCAATTCTAAAGGTACCATGAAAAGGTAATAAAAAGAGCTACAAATGATATACCAACAATTTTCCAGAAAGTTTAATTTTTTTAAGGTTTATGTTGTTTTGAGATTTTGTTTTTTTACCGATTTTTCAGAGCACAATAGGTGAAAAAAACTATGTTTGGGGTATCAATCGATTCGTTTTGAACCGTGATTTAAAATTTTGAGGGGAAAAAAATTCGATTTTTTTACTGAGGCCTTCCCATGGCAAAAAACAAGATGGCCGCGCCAATGAATCTTTTGACTGCATATCATTAAAAGTATATATCCGATTTTTTAATTTACATTTTACCGTTTGAAAAGGTAATTAAAAGAGAAATAAAGTATATATTATCATTTTGTTGAAACATTAATATTTACTGAGGTTATGTACAAAAACCTAAATTATTTACCACACTCGTCATGGGTAGGGAAAACTTATGGCGCATATATTTACATGATTTAAAAGGGTTTTTGAATATGTTTGGCTTGTTTATCCGTAGGCATATCTCTTTATGTATTCAATGAGCCCTTTACTTTTTATGTTCCGACAAATATATCCGAGATAATGGTATTTGAAGCGACGGTATGTGTAAATGAAAAATTTAAAATGCATCGAGTATTTTGATCTTGATGTTTTAAACCATTCTTAGAGGCACAATAATTGATGAAAGGATTATGTATCTGGTATCAATCGATTCGTTATGAAACGTATTTTAAAACAATTTTGATGAGGTACCCGTCGCAAAAAAAAACAAGATGGCCGCCGAAAAAAAACTTTGAAGCTTACATATTTTCTAAGATAATTAACAGATTCATTTCAAAGGTACCGTTGGAAAGGTAATTAAAGGAGCAAAAAAGTATAAATTTGCAATTTTTACAAAACTTTTATATTTACTGAGGTTTTCTTGTTACTACACTCAATTGTTACAGTTATGGAACAAATATAACGTATATATGTATATATTTTTTTAACCTTAGTTTTAAGTAAGCGACTTTGACGCTGTTATTTTGGTCCCATAGACAGACATTAATAAAAGTTCTTCCACCGGGGATTGCACCCGGGCCCAGATGGAAAGAGTATGACAGTATGACATACATTTCGGCCACGAAAATCTCTAAAAACCCCAAAAAATTATATATTTAGACAGAAATTTAAAAAAATGCCTCCACCGGGGTTTGAACTCGGGACCTAGACTGTCAATGTCATACTCTTCCCAACTGGTCCCGGGTTCAATCCCCGGTGGAAGAACTTTTATTAATTTCTGTCTATGGTACCAAAATAACAAGCGTCAAAGTCGCTTACTATAAAAACAAAGGTTAACAAAATATATACCTATATACGGGTTTTTTTTTTGTTCCGTAAAAAGCTGTAACAATTGATTGTAGTAACAAGATAACCTCAGTAAATATAAAAGTTCGTAAAAATTGCAAATTTATACTTTTTTTTTTCTCCTTTAATTACCTTTCCAACGGTACCTTTGAAATGAATCTGTCAATTATCTTAGAAAATATGAAAGCTACAAAGTTTTTTTCGGCGGCCATCTTGTTTTTTTTGCGACGGGTACCTCATCAAAATTGTTAAAGTACGTTTCATACGAAACCCATTGATACCAGATACATAATCCTTTCATCAATTATTGTGCCTCTACGAATGTGTTTAAAACATCAAGATCAAAATACTCGATGCATATATTATTCATTTACACATGCCGTCGCTTCAAATACATTTTCTCGGGATATATTTGTCGGAACATAAAAAGTAAGGACTCATTGAAATACATAAAGAGATATGCTACGGAATAAACAAGCCAAACATATTAAAAACCGTTTTTTTTCATGTAAATATATGCGCCATAAGTTCCATACCGATGACGAGTGTGGTAAATAATTTAGGTTTTTGTAACATAACCTCAGTAAATATTTAATGTTTTAACACAATGATAATAATTCTTATTTCTCTTTTAATTACCTTTCAACGGTATACGTAAATTAAAAATAGGGTATATACTTTTAATGATATGCGAGTCAAAAGATTCATTGGCGCGGCCATCTTTTTTTTTGCCATGGGAAGGCCTCAGTTAAAAAAATCGAAATTTTTTCCATCAAAATTGTTAAATCACGGTTCAAAAAAGAACGATTGATACCCCATACATAGTTGTTTTCACCTATTGTGCTCTGAAAAAAAATCGTTAAAAATACAAAAATCTCAAAACATACATAACCTTAAAAAAATTTAAACTTTCTGGAAATTGTTGATATATCATTTGTAGTCTTTTTATTACCTTTTCAATGGGACCCTTTTGAATTGAAATCGGCAAAATCTTTTTAAAAATTTTTAGTTAAAATGTTCAATGACGGCGGCCATCTTGTTTTTGCCCAGGGAAGGTCTCAGGTAAAAAAAATCAAAATTACCCCCTTCAAAATTTTTTAAGTTCGGTTCATAACGAATCGATTATACCAAAAATCTAATTGTTTCACCAATTGTGCCTCGACAAAATGTATTTTTAAACATAAAGATCACACAGTAGTAGCATATATTCATCTACACATGCCATCGCTTCAATTACATAAACTCAGGTATAATTGTCAGAAAATTAAATGCATGGGGTTCATTATAAAACACATAGAAATAATCTAACAAAAATGCAACTAAGCAAATGTAAAACCTTTTTACCCAGTAAATATCGTTCCATAAACGAGAAAGTGTAAAGTAAACAGTTTTGAGTTTTTGTAACATAAAACCCCAAACAAATGGAATTTTCGGGGAAAATTGTTTCATTAATTTAAATTTTTTATCATTTACCTTTCAATGGTACCTTTGAAATTGAAATCGGTCAAATTTCTTACGAAGATACGCTAGTTTAAAATTCCGGAAAGCGGCGGCCATCTTGTTTTAGATATGGGGGGTCTCAGCCAAAAATTTAAAAGATTTCTCCCAAATCGAAATTGTTTATCTATAAAACCCAATACGAACGATTGTTTCCCAAGATACATAGCTCTTTCCCCTCAGCTCCACGGGAAGCATTTTTTCCATCCCCTATGCTCCCCCCACTAAAAGGAAGGTGGGAAAATAACAGACTAAAAGAGCAATCTATCCGGGACTATAGTGAGTAGAGAAAAAAACAGAAGCAAAAATTTAAAAAAACCCCCAAGATAAGAACCTGAGGTTGAGGAATGCAGGTATAGTGGGGGGTACGCATCTTTGGATTTGGGCTTAGGGGGGAAAACTAAAATCGGGGTTTTTACCCCCACCATGGACCTCGACCGGGGGGAAACAAAGGGGAGGGCAACCGATCGAGATGAATAGAGAACTTGAGAGGGTGGCTTCAAACAAAATTTCACTTGTCATTGTTTATTATCGCTAGTTTTAAAATAAAATAATATGGTTTAATTTGGGCCACTTTTCCCTGTAAAAAATTGTACACAAAATTGGTCAATACGATAAAAATTGGGGTTTTTTAAATTTAAATTTTAACCTAAATTTGGTTTTAGTACCCGGAAATCGATGTGAAATTTAAAAAGGGCCCTACAATCAAAAAAAGGGTTTGCAGAGATCTGTTTTTGTGAGGGTGAAAAAATTTTTCCCAAATACTTTAAAGCATCGTTTTATAATTTAATTTTGGAAAAAGAAAAGTAAGAAAAAAATTTAGCCGTAAAAAGGGGTTTGAAAACCGCTTCCCAGGAAAAAAATGGTAGATAAAAATTTATTTAGCTTTTCCCGCCCCAAAAATGGGGTAAAATATAAAAGCAGTGAAGAGTAGGGAATAAGGGGGGAAAGTGCGGGGGGGGGGGGGGACAAGAAACGGGACTGTGGTGTGACTGGGACAAGAGGTATCTGCCATCAAGCTATGGTCTCGACGCGTCTCGGAAAAAATATAATAATACTAAAAATAATAATAAAATAATAATAATAAAATAATAATGGGCCCCTTTATGTTGATGAAAAATTTTGGGAAAAGGTGTTAGAGAATCTATTTTTCCGTTTTTATATAAAACCCCCCCAAAAAAATTAAAATTCAATTGGTTTTCAAGATTGGGACAGTTTTGTGTTCAAACAAGGGTTAGAACCTTCCCTGTTTTCAGGTCCAATGGGGTTTAAAGGGGGTGGGTTGAAAAAGGGAAAATTATAAATATAAATACGAAATTTACTATTAGCTTTCGGGGAAATTTATTTTTGGGTTAAATAATATTTTTAACACGCCCCTCTTCAACCTGTGTTAAAACCAGCAAAACGTCTTTCTCTTCCTTTTTTATTTGGGAGACTTACGACTCCTAGTTTGTTTTTTTTTTTTTGCTAACTTTTTTACCCCCCCCCCATGTGCGTTCGAATTCTAAAATTGGGATTCTATTTTGCTTCATTTTCGTACGTCCCCCATCCCAGCGAAGTCTTTCTCTTCCTATTTTTTTTCCCTTAAGATTTACGGACCCCTATTTTGTTTCTTATTGTTTTGCCCGTCCCTGTGTCTTTTTTTGTAAGGCTTAAAAAATTTTATAAAATTGAAACTGTAATGAAAAAGAAAGAGGCCCCCATGGCTTTTCTTCAATCTTGCTCGCCCACAACATAGGCCTCCCGCAAATGTTTATTTATTAGGGAAATATTGACTTTTAACATTTCAGAAGAAAAATTTTGTTTTGGATTGGTTTTTGATTTAAAACAAAACCGATCTCACCCTAAACTTAAAAAATATTTTGGGTTTTTGGGGGCACACTAAAGCGTTCACCCCACCCCATCACAACACTTCGAACTACGCGCAGGGGGGCTACATTTTTCAAAAATGGTTCGGGTGCCGACCTACCCACAGCAAAGTTATTTGTTTTTTGCCACCTTCTAAATGACAAGTAACCCGGGTTAATGTAAAAATTATATAACTTAAAAAAAGTCTTTTTTAATTTCAGAATGGACGACACCAGAGGGGGAAAATTTGATTAAATGTACGAGCTGTGTGGGGAAACATTTAAGTTTAACCCATACTTAAAAACAATGCAGGGACCTTTGGGCCCAAAGGCATTTAAAGGGGAATGTAAAAAAGTTTTGCAAAAACCACTTAGCTTCAAAAAGAACCCCAACATCTTTTTTTTGGATTGTATTCAACTTTTCTAATACATCTCTGGGCCCTAAATAACAAAAAAGGGAAAATTAGTGTTTTTGGGGACAACATCTCAATGATAAAAGGTAATGAGAAATGGTGAAAAAAAAACCCCCAAAATTTTTGTTGTAAAAAAACCCCAAATTTTCGTTTTTTTTGCGATTTCATTAAAATTGTCAAAAACGTACATAAAAAAAATCTTAACAAATATTTATATATTTTTTTAAGGACCCCTTTAGTAGGGATGACATCGTTTCCCAAATGTTAGAATCGATCATTGTGCCCCAAAAATCTATTCAGAATCGACTCCAAAACAAAAAAAATATTTATACGCACCATTTTTTTTGGTGGACCATTGCGCGGAATCCGTGATACGCGCCGTTTTTTTGGCGGTTTATTTCCTGAACCCTGTCTGGGGACGTCACGAAACGATGTATCGTCTGCCGCGCGCGTAATTTTTGGGGTCGGCCCGGCACCTCCCCCAAAAACTTCGCAAAAATTTTCGGGCCCGGGGAAACCTCCACCACCCCCCCACTTTTTTGAGCACTAAAATGAAAAAATTTTGCGATTTTAAATTTTGCGTTTTGACCAGTTTTATAAAATTTTTGGCTCGTTTTCCCCGCTAACACGAAAATTTCGCGAAATTCGGGGTTTTCAAAATGTGGTTTTTCTATCTCAAAATGTTTGTATTTTTTTTCGACAATATTCCATTTTGGGCCCAAAAAAAAGGGATTTTTAAAAAAAATCGCGAATTTCGTTACATTTTTTTAAACCCCTTTCTATAAATTTGGTTTTTCCCCCCAAAGCTCCGCAGATCGCCAAACTGCACAAACCCCCAAAAACCGGGGTCCACTAGAACTATTCCGAGCTGTTTGTTAGGATCTAGTGGACCCTCCCCAAAGGGCCCCTTTGGCCCGGGTGTTTAAAAAAACTATGTATAGAGGCTTCCCATTGTAAATCGTTGCTTCCTCGATTTTTGGGGTTTACGAAATTTTTTTACCATTCCTTCTTTAATCAATGGTTTTACTTTAAGTAGTCATACGGCCTATTTCAAAGAAATTTTTATTCAATGGGCTTTATTTTGTTTTTTTAAAAATTTTTTTTAAAATAAAAAACCGTAAACCCGATGGAAAAATTTAAAATAAGAGCTAAAAAGACAGGGGCCCGTTGAAGTCTAAACCGGGGGCCTACCCCGGGTTTTTGAGATTAGACCTGGGCCTACTTGGAATTAAGGCTACTAAGGACTGGGGCCCTAGGCTTTTCTTAAAGAAATTAGAGGGAGACCTAGGCATATCAATAACAGGGGTATTAAAAATTTTAGCAAGTATAGGCCTAGGCCCTACTTGCTTTACGCCTCAGCAAAGATAGGGCTTAGTCCAACCCAGTGTTGTTTTGTTGACATGAGAGGGGTTTTACGTAGGCAGGGGGCCAAATTTAAGACAAAATTGTCAGCATTTTATGTGGGGATTGTATTTATTTGTATTTAAATAAACAGGGACAGTATCCCCTCCTCTCTCCTTACCGAATCCCAACCCCAGCAATTGGGCATTTTGTTTTTAACATAAAACTATGCAAACTGACAGAAAAAACAGTAGGCTCCCGGAAAAGTATGAGCAGCCAGGGACACCCGCAATTTGGGCTATCACCCCCGTCTAAAACTTTTACATCCCCCTTTACAGGAAACCCCAGACGGGGGTTGGGGGGTTGGGACAATAGCGCAGCGTGGTGAGTAAAAGTCGCAGTAAAACAAGCCAATTGAACTTAAATGAAGAATGGATGTCAAAAAAAAAAATTCTGTGTAACATGTAAAAACCACAAAAACAGGTAAAGCCGCTGTCCCTTATTATTTAGTTACTTTCGACAAGTAAGGGTTTGTCCACTTTTACCATGCATGATTTCATGTTTTCGGGAGAATACTCCCCGTACGGAGGATCCCACCCATTCTACCCGCGGGCACAACACCCATCCAGCCCGTGAAAAAACCCCGTCTACCGGGGAGCTTACCACCGACCCCAGCCGGGCCCGGTAAAAGGTCCTCTGGAAACCCCAGTACACTCAGCCGCCGGGGGGGTTGCGACTGTGCCTCCGGGGGGAGGGGGGCAAGCCGAAACCCTCACACTGTCTACATGGGAAAAAAGGCCCAAAACCCCGCAGGGAAACAAGGAACCCCGGGTCTAACTCATCAAGACCCTTACTGGGTTCTTTGTCGAAGGAACTAGTACCCGGGTTATCGTAGGGGGAGAAGTGGGGGGGAACGTTTTTTAAAAACTGTGGGAATTCGTACTGCAGCAACCCGAAAATGTTTAAAAGTTTTTTTACGATATAAACAATTTTTCCCCTATAGGGCCCCCCCCCCCCCCCCGTGAATGTTGAAAAGGGCTAAATTTTCCCAGCGATATCGGTTTTGGTATCGAATCAAAAGGGAATTTTTGAACATCCTACATTTTGAAAATTTCCAGTAAGAACTCTCTTATCCGATTTGGATGGGGCCCGGGGGGGCACCTGGGGATTTGGAAAAAAATTGATGGCGGGGTTTTAAATTTGTTTATTTGCTCTGTAGCACTAGCCTGATGGGTTTAAAATGATTATGACAATGTAAGGGAAAAAGGGGAACATAAAAATACACACGAAAAATTTCCCATACAGGGATACTAAATGTTTTAATAGCTTGAAAAATAAAGTTTCACAAACACACGTACAAAAATTGGGCTTAATGGGGAAAAAAAAACGTATGTTAGGCCAAAACCCGGGAACGCAGTAGGCCTAGGCCTACATGAAAAACTTTAGGCCTACCCTTTAGCTCTCTTTTTCATGTAAAAAAAACCTCTCACTACTTCCCTGCGCTGAAGCTCACGACGAAAGTAAGTCTGGGGAAAGAAATAAGATAAGCCCAGGAATAACAATTAAAATGCTTTCGTGTTTACGAATTTCGTGAATCGGTTGAAAAAATGAGCTTTAGTTCCAAAACGACCATTTTTGAACAGCTGGTGTGAGATGGCTGGACCGTACCCGCACGTCCCAGGCGCCCCGACGCCACTGACCTCTTTTAAGCTCAGTGGGGGGGCACTGAGGGCTTCCCGGGCGTGCGTTTACCCCACACGACCACTGAACTCTATAGTCAGTAACGAGGGCAAAACTGCTCGAAAGTCGAGATATACGCCGATCTATCTTCTTGCCCCTCCTCGAAAGGGGCAGGGCCTACAAATGAGGGCGAAAATTTTAAAAAAAAAGGTGCGGCGCGGCGCCCTGAAATTTTAATTTTATGTTTTTTTACGTTTTAAAAAACCTTTTATTTTTTTTTTTATTTTTTTTTTTGGGGCCGGGGTAACCCCCGGAACACGGAAAGGGGAAAGATCGGTTTAAGAGGTTTTTACTGTACATGGGAAAGAAAAATTGATTTTTTTTTTGTACCCCTAAACTCTCCCAACTACATTTTTTTGGGAAAAAAATTTTTTTTTTAATTTAATATTTTTTAAAACTTACAAAATTTGTGCAAATATCATTCATAACTTGTGAATCAAAAGGTTTTTGGTAAAAACAAATTTCTCCCACCAGACCCTATAAGGGATGGGGGTACCCTTTCACATTTGGGGTTTTTGGGCTTTGATAAAAATAGGAATTTTACATTTTGAGGGGCAGTGCATTATTGCTGGGGTTTGGGTGACAGTTTCCCACCAGAGTGCAAAAAACGGAGACGTTTGGTCACCGCCATGGAATTTCCCACTGGAAAAAAACCTTTGTTTCCTGCGTTTCCTGGCTGAGAACCCCGGGCAAAACCGGGCTTGGCTTTGCCCTATCGTTGTACCTTTTTAAAACTGTCAATTACATTGCCCCCTAGATATAATGGCCAACCTCGGGAAAGATATTTTTTTTCCTTTCCCATTTTTTTTTCCCTTATTTTAGCTAGGGGGGGGCAAACCGGGTTTTTTAAATTTTTCGAACCGAACTCGAACTTCGTAAAAAAAATTTTCCAAACTTCGAACTCGAACCGAACTTTAAAAAATTGTTTAAAAACCCAAAAAAAAAGGGGAAGGGTGGGAATTTAAATTTGGGCATTTTTTTAATGTCTTGGCTAAGGATATATCTCCCAAACTATCGAGATTTTTTCCATGACCTTCATCGACAGGATTGATAGCTTAGTTTTTTTGGGCCCCGCATCCAAATTTTGGGGCAAAAGGCCCTAGCCCAAAAGTTTTTTAGGCAAGGGCTAAAAAATTTTTAAAAAGTCGGGTTTTAGATAAGAGCTTAAAAAACATTTTTTAGACACCTATTACTTCTAATTCTGGGCAAACCTAGGCTAGGTTTTTTTTTTAAATTGGCCTACCCCCTAGCCTAACCTTACCCCCTAAGCCTAAAATTTTCCTTTATTTTAAGGCCCTAGGCCACCTGGGGCCTAGGCCAAACCCTAGGTCTGGGGCCCAAAAACCAAAACCCTAACAAAAAAATTTGTTTGTAAAAACCCGCGGGCCATTTCTCGCCCTAAATACCCCCCCAATTTTAAAAATTTTATTGGGCCCCTAAAAAACATGGGAATGTTTTTGAATCAAAACCTTTGAGTAACAAACTTTAAAATTTAAACGATCTTTTTTGAGGTTAGGTAGTTTATGACATCGTATTAAGGTGGAAAGGGGCCCAAAGTTTTTAAAAATTGCCTCCCCGGGGAAATTTATTTGAAAACATAATTGCATATAAACGGGTTAACGGTCTTTAATCATTTTTCCCTTGATTCCAAAAAATACTTTTTACTCTATAAAACATCTTTAAATGTCACAGCGTCTGTTTTTGGGTCTTATATTAGCAGCTTTTCATTGGTGGTACTTTTCATGAGGGATCGAAATTATTGTGCAAAATCGATTATCGAACTTTAAAAGGGAAAGAAATTTGGTGGAGGCTGTTTTCCAATTTAAATTTATCGAAAATATCGCAGGAAATCGATAGTCGAATGAAAAATACGGCCCCCACCATTGGAGGATTTTCTCGCACCGACAGCGGCAATTTTAAAAAGGGTTCGGAGAAAGTTCGAAATTTTTGTAAACCCACGAACTCGAACTTCAAATTTCGAACTCGAACCGAACCGAATTTAAATAAAAATTTGGGGTTCGAGTTGGAAATTTTCAAAACGTTCGCCCACCCCTAATTTTAGAATTTTCCTTTTTCCCCTCCCTTTGCCCCAGCACAGTGTTGTTTTTGCCGGGTGTCAGTCTCCTTTAATTTGGCCCCAGGGGAGCGCTCTGTTCTAGAGCCACTCTTTAAACTCTGTTTTGTTTTTTTTCCCTTTACTTTTTTCTATCGTTTGGATATCAAATAGTTAAAACATTTTTTTAATAGAATCTGCTTTTCTGATATATGTAAAAAATAAATGGCATAGTGAGGCCCCCTTTTTGGGTTTATTTAATAAATAAAATTTTACATATTTTATGTAAAGTAGTTAAAAAAAAGGGAAACGCTCAGTTGGGGCGCCCTTTTATAAAAACGAGGGACGTGCTATAGCTAGACCCACATTTCCCCATTTTTTAAAATTTTAAAATTTGCGACGTTTGCTGTCCACAGGGCCCCTGTTTTCCCAAATTATTTTTATTGCCCAAAGGATTTGGGTAAACCCCTGTGTAAAAAACCCTTTTCTTTTTGGATTAAAAACCCCCGCCAAACTAGAGGACCTTTTACTTCTTTGGGAAAAAAATATTCTTTTTGGGGACAAATACCGTATTTTTCCGAAATAAGCGCGATGTTTTTTCCCCCAAAAATACAATCTCAAAAACAGCACCCCGGGTTTTTCCGCGCGCTTGGGATTTGAAAAGCGCCTGAACCCTAGGCCACGCCTCTATACAAAATCCAGCGCATCCGGGCTGATGCGCTTCACCCCCCCCCCCCCCTCGGGTGCCATGAACTCGGCCGGGAAACCTTGGGGGAAAAATGTCTCCTAGTCGTCAGAATCCTCGGCCGGGATCACATCATGCATTTTTCTTGACCTAAAAAATTTTGTTCGTCGGGGGGGTCTATCTACGTTGTAAGAATCTTTCTAACGTAAAATTTAGTGGAGGAGAAGATGAAAGGCTCAAGATGAACCCAAATGAAGACTGCTGATCGCTTTGGGGGAAAAAAGGTTCTCTGCCTTTTCAAATCAGCAAGGGGTTTCGAAGGAGCTAGGGGCCCAGGCCTACGACGTAAAAAAGTTTAAGGGGCCAGGAATCAGGGCTGGGGAAAATGTGGTTGACATGTGAGCTTTTCTTGGCCCCACCCCGTTAAAAACCCTAGGCCTAGGCCCCAAAATTGTTAAAATGTTTTTTTTTGCAAGGGGTTTTATGTACATTTTTTAATTTTTTTTGATTTGTTTTTTTTTCTTGAAATGATTCTGAAAAATTGGGGGTCGTTTTTATATTCGAGGTCGTGCCCCTTTTTCGGAACAATACGGTAAACACTCTTTCCCCGAAAGTATTTTGATTACCCTTTTAGGGGCAGTGCATTTGTGCAAAAAAATTCGGCGCTTTTTTTTTTCGTTGCCATGGTTTAAAGTTACTTTTTTATAATGTTTAAATTTTCCCTTTAAAGGCATTCCACCGCGTTTTTCTATTTTTTCCCAAAAAATGCTACCCAAGTTAAAAAAAAATAGGAATGGTTTGAAAACATGGCTATTTTTGAAAATCAATAAAATTTTTTCCAAATTTTTTTTGATCGGGACACGGGGCCCAAAATAGCCACCTCAAAAAAAATTTCAAACTTTAATTCGCCAGGGCACACCCTTAACGTCGGGTTGGGCTTTTGTGACATTTAAATTTTTTAAATGTTTTTCTATGGACTGACTGAGAGAAAAAAAGATTTATTTTAACAATTTTCATCCAGCGAATTTTTTTGTTTTCCCCCATTTTTTTCCGATTTGTACCCCCAAACGAAAAAATTGCAGGAAAGGGAAAATTTTTAAAATAAAAACTGTTTTTTCTCAGTCAGCCAAAAAAAAAACATTGAAAAATTAAAAGTCACAAAAGGGACAACCCCCCTACGTTTTAATGGTGTGCCCTGGCGAAATTTAAGTTTGAAAATTTTTGAGGGGGCTATATTGGCCGGTGTAAAGGGAAACAGAAAAAATTTTGGGAAAAAATTTTTTTTGATTTTTAAAATGGGCCCTGTTTCAAAAACCATTCACTATATTTTTACTTAGTAGGGGATATTTTTGGGAAAATAGGAAAAAAAGCGGGGAATGCCTTAAAACTTTTTTCGGATCAAAAAAAAATTAAATATTCCCTGACCGGGCGGACATTTTAAATGATTGGCCACTAGATTTTGTCGGGCCCCTTTTGGGTTTAAAAGAAAACTTTTTATTAAAATTTAATTTTAACTTTTTAACTTTTTGAACGATTTTGCCACAAAAATAATGGCATTCAACGAGAACGAAACTTGGGGGATGGGCAAAATTTTAAAATCGAAACCGAGCCTCCCTTCAAACGTTTTTGGCGAGACAAACAAAAAAAAAAATTTTAGTGACTAATTTTTCCCGGGAGAGTCAAATTTTAAACGCTCGTTAACAAAAAATAGATTTTTAAATGTTTAAAATAGCGCTGAAAAAAATAAAAAGCGCCTTTTATTTTAGTAAATAGGATGAATGGGCTCTTTTAAAAATCAAAAAAATGTTGCCCTGGACTGGGACGGCAGGGAAGATTGGGTACCAGCTGAAATACTAAGACAGGGCTTAATTCAATGGTGGCACGGACCCCTAGTGATAGATACCTAACTGATGAGAGGGTTTTTGTCCCCCAGGCTATGCTCCTGGCCATAACCCCCTCCCTCGAGCAGAAGCCCGGGGGTTTTTAGTCACACCCAAAAACCAGACAAAATACTACTCAGTTGCTCCCATTTCGGCCTCAGACGCACTGTTGGCCCCGTCCCCTAGTTATAGATGGATAGATAACTGATGAGATGTTATTGTCCCCCGGGTACGTTCCCGGCCCCACCCATCAGAGCAGAAGCCGGGGGTTTGTAGTCGCCCCAAGAACCAGACAAGTACTACTCAGTTTTCCCATACGCCCCAGACGCACTGTTTTGGGACGTACCCCTAGTTATAGATGGATAGAAACTGATGAGATGTTATTGTCCCCCCAGGCCCACGTTTTGGCCAAACCCCATCAGAGCAGAAAAAAAAACCGGAGTTTGTAGTCGCACAAGAACCGACCAAATACTACTCAGTTGCTCCCATACGGGGGCCCCGAAGCACTGTTGGCACGTACCCCTAGTGATAGATGGATAGATAAAATGATGAGGGTGTTATTGTCCTCCCCGGCTACGTTCCCCCGGGCCCTAAACCCTCAGAGCAGAAGCCGGAGTTTTTTTGGGCGGGACAAGGGAAAAAAACAAGTATCTCAGTTGCTCCCATACGGCCCCAGAGCACCCTTTTGGGACGCACCCCTAGGGATAGATGGATAGATTACTGGGTGAGATTTATTTCCTCCAGGGCTATGTCCCGGCCACCACCACCATCGAAAAGAAGCCGGGGTTTGTAGTTTGCACAAGAACCCGACAAGTACTAAATCAGTTGCTCCCATACGGCCGCAGACTCACGTTCCCATTCCCTGGAGGTGCCATTTCCCAAATTTCAACAGCCTCCTCAGGTAAAACGGCAAAAAATAGATTTTTTTTGTTTTGTTCTGTACATATTTATTAGGGTTGCCGGGTTTTATAAACGATATATCGGGTCGATACGATTATTTCCCCCAAACGATCGATAACGATTCGTATTCCAGAATCGATTTTTCAATATTTCGTAATCGAATAGCTCGCCCGGGCCCCAAATTTTTTAATTTACCGCCCGCTCTGCAGAAAATTCATAAAATAGACCAGTTCTTCTCTAAAAGGTCGGGAAACCCAAAAGGGGCCCCGGGTTGGGCCCAAACGTACGACATTGTGTATCTTGTTTTGTAAAATTTATGTTTAAAAAGCCAGTTTCACGCAGCTGCCCCCTTTTCGTTTAAGGAAAACTGTTGGTCTCCTTTCTTTTTTCCCAAACCACAAAAAAACCAGTCAAGACATTAAACGCTTTATTCTGTGAAAAAATGGGATCCACGGGGAGATCTACAAAAAACCCTATGGCGTGAAGTCGAAGCGGGCCCGCACTGTCAGGGAAAGGTACCAGCATGGGCGCGTGTGTGTTACGGGGCCCGGGTCGAAATCGGGCGGGAAAGGGGGTGCATTCCCGCCCCCGAAACAGGGGGATTGCACAACCTCGGGGCGTCACGGCCCCCAAACAAGGTAACAAGTATTTTATGGGGGGGGGGTCCGAGTAGGGGGCCCGGGCCCGGCCTACAGGACTAGCAAAGCTTTCTGGCCCCCTCAGAATAGATAGGCCTAGGACAGCTGGGGTTTCTGTGTCTTTGTTTTGCCATAAAGGGCCCCCACGTGGTGCGTGAAAAAGGGTTTTTCTATCCTGTTTTGCCGCCAGATTAGCCCAGTTGTTTCAGTAGTATTTTGTTTTCCCCTCCCCCGACCCCCCTTTCTTATAAAATCTCTGATTTTTAAAACCCGACCTAGACAGGTCGGTTTGGCGTCTCTTTGCTTTCGAACGGGAAAAGCGTTCAGACCCCAGTACGGCGTCTGTTTTTAGACAGTGAATTTGCATATTAGTTGCCCCGAGTGCAACAAACCAACAATATTCTTCGTGGTCACTCAGTGACACTTTTTTTAACACACACCCCGTTCACAGGGCTTTAAAAAGTGAATTAAGTTTATTTTTTGGGTGCATTACGTATGTTGGGTTTTATCATCATTTTTCTACCTTTCATCACTATCGATCCCCTTCTATCCCATCATCTCACTAGGCTAGCCTATCATTTTTTACTCTTCATCCCCCTACTTTGACCCCCTCGGGTCAAAACCCCCCAAGTTTGCCGTCTCCCCAAGGGCCCAAATGTTCGAAGCCAAGGTAAGCTCGATTGTGATTTGTTTTTTTCTTTTTTCCCTTTGTAATTTTTTGGGCCCTCATCGTCTTGGGGCCAACATTTGGTCCTCTGGGGGGATAATTTGTTTTTTTTTATTATACAGTCCACTTTTTAAAAAACCCTTCCCAAATATTATCTCGCTTTGGGTTTTTTGTCGAATTTAATCCTAACACTGGGTAAAACTCGTCGGGGTGTGCATGACCCCACTATACGCAGTGTTTTTCCAGTTTTGGGATTGTTCATTGTCGCAGGACGAGCATTTGTTTACAAATTTTCTCGGGGCGTGTTTTTATACACGCGTTTGTTATTTTGTCCTGAATAAACCCGGGGTTTGATCTAACCATTTTTTGGGGTTTATTTTTGTTTTTTTTCAATTGCACTCGGAAAAAAGTCACTACCGTTTCTTTTATTTTCGTTTAGTTTTGGTTATCATTGGGCCAAGCAGGGAAAGGAAAAGTAGCTTGCTTCAAGACGAAAGGGAAATTCTCGTCATAGATCCCCGGTTTTAAAAAAGCTTGACCAGTTGGGGAAAAAAGGGCTTCGAAGCGGTTCAGAGGAAAAAAATTGTTTCTAATTCTCAGCTGAGGAAGGGGGCAAACCCCCTTCCGTCGACGCAGTACAAAACCAGTTTTAGAGCCTTCTCTACTCGGCACGGATAAGTATTTTCGCCATAGTCCCGGGGTACCCAGTGCTATTCCTGTGAATCCCCCTCTAATGTTGCTGCTCAAGTTAAACGCTACCCAATATTCAAATTTCCAATATTTGCAGGCGACTGGGCTCAGTGGCCAGACTTCTATGCTTTTTTCAGCTCCCTTGTTCATGACAACGAGTCATTGAAAATGTACAACGTTTCCCACTATTTGCGTTCTTTTTTGGGAATGCTGCATTGGCTAATTAATGGGTTTAAAATTTCAAGCGCAAATTAACTCTTGCCTACGAGCGTAGTGCCGCTATCAGAACAAGCGTTTTTGGCCGCATGTAATTAAAACAGGTACTCGATTTCACTCCTTTGAAATAAAGCAGTCATGAAATTACAGCAGTTTTTGCAAGTTCATGTAATTCCGTAACGCTTAAAGGCTTTGAAGATTCATGTTTTAGCTGACTTTCTCCTTCTGTCACTTACTTTGTAAATTTAGACGCACAAACCCAAAAACTTCGAGGCCAAGCTTTCTGCGTTCTCTACTCCCCGATTACGCATTTAAATCACTTTTCTTGGACGAGCTTCAAGGACCTTGAGTTGTGCTTTTGGGATCAACCGGGGGTTCGACCCCAGTTAAAGGGCCGTTCACCTCTTAACAAGTTATTCTTAAACCAAGTACGAAATAAAAATTAAGTATTGTGTATTTTCCAGCCTAGTCAATAGGGTTTTTAAAAATTCAGGGCGGCGTTTGGGTCTGACGTCACTGACCAAGCTGGGAGGTGTTGAAACACAGCACAGCACTAGCGGCGAAAACGCGAGGCAGGTCCTCTACTGTCGAGACAGTCTTTTTCCTAAAAACAAAGGGGAAGGGCCTGCGATATCTGATTAACAATACGTTAGATTTAAACCAACACCTGTTTTAAAAACACATACTTTTATTGCGTCTTTTTAAAAGGGAATAAATTTTATATTGGCACGTTTTTATAAAGTTTATGTTGCAAAAAGACAGGTAGGACGGGTAGGGAGTTGAAAAAGTATTGCCTAACAAAAAACAAATACACGCGATAGCGTTTTCTTACCACACACAAACACACAAGATACAGAATTATTTCCCACTTTAAAAAAATAAAAGTGATTTGGTTATGGCTTTTAAAAATATTCAATTATTCTTCCACAATAAGTGAAATTACAGTTTAAAGTATTTAAAAAACGCAATGGGGACGAGTTTTCCTAATTTGTAAATGCAGGATTCCAGTGGGAGGATCGTTTCGCGGCCTCCCGAAAAAAACTCTCGCGCTTATGCAAGTTGTATCAGTATTGTATTTTGAACCCGATTAAAAAATGTTTCTTTTACCCCAAAGCGGATTTTATTTAGTTTCTCATGGAATAATCTGTATATTTATTATTTACGCCCCCTTAGCCCACTCTTGTTAATTTACAGAATGAATAAAAAATCTATGTTGTGTTTGATCAATTTCTTTTTGTAAGGGCCCAAAAACAATGAGTAGGTATGCTTCTTTTTTTGCGCCAGACTCAATGTTTCCTATTTTTCTGATGGATGTTTTTTTAAAGCTTTTTTGTGGGAAAAAAATTGAAACATCTTTGAAAACGTTGAAAACTATATCTGCCCAAAAAAAAATAGCATAGTTATTAAACTGCGCCGACTCATTTAATAATTCCTAAAAAAGTTCCGTCGCAACGATTTTTACTCTTTGCGTTTGACATTTTGACTTTTTTGCAAAACTTTCACGAAAAACTATGAAAAGAATTCGCGCCATTTAACGTATAATAAAAAATTCTTATTTTTTTGCACCCATTACAACCCCCCTCAATGTCATCATGAAGATTTATCAAAAAGAGTGCACTGTCCAACTGATGTGAAGAGGTTTCGTAAGGTTTGGGCGTGTTTATGTTTATTCTCTCCCTTTTTAGGCCCATTAGTTTTCGCTTTTTTTTTTATATCGTTCGAGTATGAGGGACACCCCCCTATAAAAATATCTTATGCTATATAGATTAGAAGAACCTTCCAAACACAAAAAAAGATTTAAAAAATCCACATCACAGCATTTGACAAAAGGATGAAAAAATAACGTACTGGGACGGCAGTAAAATTTTAATTTCAGCTAGGGGGTACGAGGTTTGTATGTGATACAGTAAGTCGCTGTGCGCTTATGAAGTCAAAATTTTCAAAACGACATAACTTGTAAAACCTCACACTGACACTTGGCCGAATAACACGGCATGGTTTTTATTTCAACCTAATTGAAGCGAGATGCCATATTGACTACAGTCATATCCCCCCCGCCCAAACATCTTTTTAAATTCCAAAACGATGACTCAGTTCGCCGCGACACTGGTACTAAATCCCAAGCCCAAGGGCCCGGGCGTGCGTTGTTGCAAGCACAAGAAGTGGCAAAACATATCAATTTATCATATTTAACAAAAATATAAGGGATTATATTATTTTCGGAAAGAATTTGTTGTAAAGGAGCTACTTAGGTAAATAGATTCTGGGTACACCTTTACATAAGAGGTGAACGATCCCTTTAAGGGGCATTACGGCGCAGTCATCGAGAAAAATCAATCATTGCTCGTTGCAAACGCCACTCACATGGGCTCCCGTGAACATAAGCCTGCTTCAGGCTCGTCAAACCCGGGAAGTCAAAACCGTCCTCACCCCCTTGCCCATTTTGCCAGAGTTCTCCACCTTTTATAAGTGTCAAAACGTTTTTCAAGCAACGCTGCCCGCAAGTACGCTACTCTCAGGCTTTTACGTCGCTTTTTAAATTTTGTTTGGGGACTTCTTTTCACAATCCAAATGCCCAATCCAAAACTTTCCCTGCTGGACTTGCCCCGCACTCAGCATCACTCTTTGTTGCATCCGATAAAGCCCCAAAAACGCCGACTACCCCCCCCTTCTTGATAACAGCTCTATCACCTACAGGCACAAATCGCAGCTCGTATTTTTTCCTGTGGGATGGAGGCAACCCGTCCCTAAAGCGCGTCCCCCTGTTGGGCCCGGAGAGCTTTAATTGGGGATGCGGGGGAAAAACATCACCCTATTCGTTCCGTCATAAAATTGGGGGGCCCTAAAGGGCCCCTCAGCTAAAACTCTTTCTTGTTAAAGGGTTTCTGGACTGAAGGTAAAACCCTTTAGCCCTATTCATCTGTCTGGCATGGGGCAACGGTTCCCAAAGGGTTCAGGGCAATTTGTTTCTGTGACATTGTTTCCCTCGGTTAAACCCAAAACCATCATCTCCGCGTTCAGGCCTCTTTTCTTTTTTCCATTTCCCAGATCGCCTTCCTACTCCCCTCCGTCCCTATCGAGGTTTTTCCGGAGCGCTATGTGGGCTCTTTTGGCCACGATAGGTTTTTTTTTTCCAGAAAAATTCTTTTTCCCCGATAGGAGGGGATTTTGAAACCCCCGGATATTCTTAGTAGGCCCAGCGATGTAGCCCATCGGAGGCCAACCCTCCGCTCTAAACCACCCTGTTCGGAGGGGTTTTGGGGTTTTCAAAATTCCCGGTTTCCAGGACTCGAGCCCTCGGGCCCCCATGCCCCCCTTTTTTGGGCTTTTTCACTCCATCTTTGGAAAATGGGTTTCTCTTCGCATGTTCGGGGAAAACTGAGGGGGGTTTCGCGTCCTTCCCCAAAAGGGAACCAATGATCACCTGTGTAAAAGGACCAGTTCGTGGCCCCCACAAAACTCGGGGCCGATGTGGGGGGCGTTACTCAGTAGGTTTTTCCCATTAAAAGCCTCAGGCGTGCCTCTTGGTTTTAAACCCAAAATGTTGCCTTCTAAAATTTTTCCCCCAGTCGGGAACGTCGCCTAAAAGCGCTTTCCCCTGGCATGACGTTGTTTAAATCCCCACGTTCTTTGCGGGGGGTACGCGGATCTTCACACATGAAGCTTGCTGTCCCCGTCACGGTTACGTGATTCCACACCTTGCGTGCCCCAAGGCTTCAATTTCCCGGTCAACGAAGCTTCGGGGCGTGTTAAAACGCCCGGCGGCGGACGCCCCATGGGTTTTCTCTTAATCACATTTTTAAATGGGGCCCCAAAAAGCTTCAGCGAGATCTCCCAAGTACCCGGGATCAACTTCAGGACTTATCCCACCCGCTTTTCGGTGCTGAAATCCCCCAAATGTACAGGCGTTCCCGTATTTTCCCATTGATCGTGTCCATAAAGACATCTTTTTGGCGCCCAAAATCCTGACTCGGCTGTTTTGGAGTAGGGAGCTCAATACTGTCACCTAGGGGTTAGCCTCAGCTTTTTCTCAACGATTTTTTACCCCACTGGGGCAAGACAAAGGGGCCCCCTTTCCCCTTTGGGGCCTTTGGGCGATTACGTTTGACACGTACATCGTTTGACTTTCGCCTCAGGCGCAAAGGCCCTTCGCTCAGGCTATCGCTCTTCAAGAAGAGCTCACGCTGGTTACTTTCCAGGGAGGCTTCGACCCCTCGTAAATGGGCCAGCAATCCCCCTGCTCCCCTTTGCGCCCTTTCCCGAGGCCATGGGGGAAACCCATTTGCGTTTTTCCCCCAAAGAGCAGGAATCAAGATTTTGGGGCTTATTGGGGGCCCCCCAACCTGACACTTTCTCTTCCGTGCTCACCTTTTCAAAGGCCATTTGACGAAGCGTCAGCATTTCCTACATCGCCAGGTTTTTTAAACCCTTTGGGAATTTCTCTCGCCTTTTTGTCTCCTTAAAGGAAAATCTTTTCTCCAGAGATTGGGGAGGGTTTCATTCTCGGGGGACGCCCCACTCTCCCCGAGCTCTAAAACATTTGGGCCCTTTCCGCCGTCGCTGACGTAGCTCAACTCGCCAAGTTTGGTTTTCCACGTCATTCCCCTAAATGCACGGGTCCTCCGGATATTGGGTTTTGCAAACGCTTCAGAGAAAGGCTACGCCGCCGGGCTTGTCCCCACATGACGGGCGGGTTCCCCCTTTCACGTTTTGCCTTTTCCGAGCCCGTAGCAAAGTTTGGGTCCCGCAAAAAACGTTGACCATTTTCCAAAACTCGAGCTGTCTCGGGTCTGCTGCTTCCCTTTTTTCCAAACTACCTTGCCTTTCCCCAAATCCCCTCACCCTGAACGCCATCGTACTTACCCCGGGGCCCCAAATTTTCGTTCTCCCCATGGTGGCTACAAACCCCCTCATCGGCTGAAAACGGGTTGTGGCAAACGAGTCGTAGAAAACCCGGAGCACACCTCACCCTCCGACTTTGGGGGCACGTTCCCTCCCCGAGAAACCCCGCTGGGCTTGCGTTTCCCCTGGTTTTTACGGCATTTTAAAAAAGCTACTTCACCCCTTTTTGGCAGTTTTGGGGCCGCCTTTTTTCATTCATCCCCCATTCTTGGCCCAGATCCAAGCCTACCTCAGTTTTTGCGTTGGGGTTGCCTGAGATGAAACCCACATGCAGTTTTGATTTGCCAAGGCCGACTTGTCAAACGACCCTTTTTTTGCTTCACCCTTTTATGAAGGGTTTTCCACTCTACCCGTTCGGGAGCGAGTGTTTGGCTCTCCCTCCGTTCGCGCGGATCCTGCTAGCTTTAAAAGTTCTCAAGGGCCCCCCTATCCCCAAAGGGCCCCCTGCCCCACTGAAGGTTCCAAATTTCTCTTTTACATGCTTTTAAAGCTTTCTCCCAAAGTCGTTTTTCCCAGTAGTTTCGCCAGCTTTACAAATTGGTAGCGTACCTCAAATTGGCCTCTCTCAAACCAAACTTCGATTCATTTGGTTTTTTCAGGGGTGGGCGGGAAAACGAGGGCCCTCTTCTCTTTATGTTTACGCCCTTTTCCTTTTGCTATCCAAACAAACCCATTTTTCGGGCCCATCGGTCGCAAACACTGACCCTTTTTGCCCGGTAAAGGGTGGTTTTCGTGCAAATCGTGTCGTTTCGCACGACCCCCGGCAGTTTCATTCGGGCCCCGTCAATGAAATTGTGGTTTACCCCATGCTTGTTAGCTTGGGGAAAATTCGATCGTTTTAATTTTTTGTTTTCTTTGATTTTTTTTTCGTTTTCCCCTTTTCGGAAAGGACTTTTAAAAAGTGCCCTTTTTGGGGGGCGGTTTTTGTTCGCGCCAGTATTAGCCCACTGTTTTTTTCACGTATATTTAGTTTTTTACTCCCCCGTACCCCTCTTTTTTTCATATCTCTGATTTTTAAACCTGACCCAGACAGGTCGTTTTCTCGCTCCCATTGCTTTTGAAAATGCCCTAAGGGGTTCCGGGAACCCCAGTACGGCTGCGGTTTTAGACAGTGATTCCCCCATATAGTTGCCTCGATTTCAACAAAACCCAACCCAAAATTCTTTTGTGGTCACCGGGGCACTTTTTTAAAACACACCCAGTTCAAAAGTTTCTTTACAAGTGAAATTAAAATTGATTTTTTGGCATTTCGTATGTTGTTGGGATCATCATTTTTTCTTTCATCCTATCGATCCCCCTTCTATCATATCCCCACTTTTGGCAGCCTATCATTTTCACTCTTCATCAAACCCACTTTGGGCAAAATCGTCAAAAAAGGCAAGTTTCGCCGTCTCCACAAGCCAAAATGTCTCGAACCAAGGAAGCCCGATTGTTTATTTGTTTCTTCAATTTTTTTCCCCTATTTATTTGGGATCATGGTTTTGGGGCCCAAAAACTATCCATGATCAAAAAAAAAGGAACGAAAAATTTAAAACTTGGGTCCAAAATTGTAGTTGGCAAATGAAATAAAGGGAAAAAAAAGGCTTAGGTACGGAATGTTCCGTTGGAAAAGCCTGGGGGTTTGCGGTTGGGGTTGTAGGTTTCGGGGGTTTTCTGCTACCACATGGCGTGGGGGCAAACTCCCCCAAAAACGGGAATTGTAGGGGGTTTTTTCTTTGATATTTTTAGTTAAAAGAGACTTACCCGTCCGTCGTTCTTTGTCAGGATCAAAGAAAAACACTTTCCAAAACGTGGCTTTTCCCGTTTTACACTCAAAAAAAAATTTAAAGGGCGCGCACTACTGGAATTTTTCCCTTTCCCCAAAACCCTTTTAGATGCCCAAACCTTATGAGCGAGATGTTCTTTGGTCCCCGGGGTAGGTACGCTCCCCCGCGCCCAAAGGGCAACAGTTTTTGTCTCAATGCAGGGCAATGTCCACCCTCATTGGCTACGCTCGGCGTACATTTGCCCCACACCAATAGGTCTTAGGTTTAAGCCCCATTCCAGAGCACAGCCCCTAGTTTTGCAGTGAAATTTTAGGCGGACAATGCACAGGGGTTTCAAAACCCCTTTGCTTTTGTTTAACATCGCCAGCTAGAGGAGTTCAATTTACTAACCCCAAACCCCCTACTAAATATTAATTTCCATTGCCCCGGCTACTAACAAACTCCCCGGGGTGAGGTCAGTATTGGGGGGTAAAGAAAACCCAACCAACAGGTGGGGGCACCAAAAAGGGGGGTTTGACTGAGGGAAACCCCCTTTGAACAAGTGAGGGGCCCAAACTAATCCCTTGGGCCCCGGTATAACGGAACCCACATTAAACCCCTAAAACAACCTTTTAAAAATTTTCCCCTAACCCCCCATTGGTAATTTTCAAATCCCCAATATATTATGGGACCCCAACCAGGCCGGGAGAAAAAATTTTGGAAAAAAGGGGGGAAGCTCTCCCAAACCCCCCCACCCGGTATATATAATTATTTAATTTCCCCCTTCTTTTTAAAGGCGGAAATTTTCGCCTTTTACTTTTTTGGGATTTAAAATGACCCCCCCAAAGGGGGGCAACTCTCAATAGGGGGCCTAGTCAGTGCAAAGCCCCTGTTTGACGGGAGGCCCTACAATTTAAAAGGTTATAATGAAAACATTATAATTTTAAACCCACCCCTTTTGAAATATTCCCCCTTTACTATTGTGTTATTTTTTATTCACTTTCTTTATTAAGGGAGGACCAGTCTGCAAGAAATGTTTGAAAAAGTGGGGCCCCTACTAATCAGAGGCTTTAAAATTTTAACTTTTAATAATTAATCTTGTTTTTTTAATTTGGGCCTCCATTTAATTTTGGGAATTTTTACCACTTTTATATTAGTGGGGGCCCAGCTGAAAACGCACAGGGTTTTAACAAGAGGCCCTTTTTAAAAGAAGTTCTTTTTAACCCTTTAAGGGGTTATAAATTTTTAAATTTTTGTCTTTGGGTTTTATTATTATTATATTTTTGTTTTAAAAACCACCCCATCAACACAAAACAATCCCCCAATCCCTTTAACCCCTCCTTTTTAAAATTTTACTTTTTAAGTTGCCCTTAAAAAAATTTTCCCCCTTTCCTTTTATTTGTTCCACCCCCGCAAATTTTTAAACGCACCCCCTCTCGAATTTCCTTTTTAAAAAATCCTTTTTCAACTCAACCCGGAATTTTTGCGGGTATCCATTTTCCCTTCCCGGTTATGCAACCGGACAAAAACCCTACTTTAACTTGAAACCCGGGGGGGAAACAAAGTCTGTTTCCAATGTGTAGCCCGCCCGTACAAAGGCACCGTTTTTCCCCCTATTCAGCCGAGCCTAAGTCCCCGCTTCACTGAATGCTTTCATTACTATTTTTGTTTGCAGACATCAGGTCCCCCCCCTTTTGTTCATGGGGCGCTTGGGATATCGGCTTTTGGTTGGGAGCGTGGCTCATGCCCTTGGGCAATCGGTACCCTGCCCAATTCATAAATTGGCCCAAATATTATTACGTTTTAAAACCCTTTCGTTACTCTATTAGAGCTTACTATGATCTTCTTTATGACCACACCGTAACTCCTTGTACCTTTTTTAAAACAATTATAATTAATTTTTGGTTAAATTGTAACAGTGAGTTCCCGCGTTTTTTCCCCCCTATTCCTTTTAAAGGTTTCTTGGTTTTCCCTTTTTCCCCCCCCCTTCCATCATCGCCGGGGGGAACAAAACCAAGGGGGCCCCCTTTTAAAGCTCGCTATCACACCCGGCCCCTATTACCCACACCCCCCCCCCTGCAGCTACCGGGAAAACCCGCCTTTAGGTAAACCTTGGCACGAGATTTGGCGTGCGACTGTTGGCGCCCAACTGGGATTTATGGTGTTTGGATCTCGGCTTTAAAAATTAGACATTAATTTTCCACTCGATTGCAATGGGGGGTTTAAATGATTTTCAAAGGTAAAATTTGAATATGAGTTGAATGTTGGACCCCTCACTGGTGCCGCAGACCTTTTTGAAAAAATCATTCGTGGGCAATTCGGCCACGACATTAAACTTGTGTTGGTAAACCGGGAAAAATGAGCGGGAAATTATGCGAGCGGAAATAAACAGTTTTTCAGACTGAGCTGGGGAAAAAATTTTCAGGACAGACAGCCCCACTGTATTGTAAATTAAAAATGAAAAAGTTAAAATTTACATTGGTAAAAATCGAATGTAATGTAAAGGCAGATGAGGAACTTTCAAATGGGGGCGACTTTCTAAAATTAACTATGACGCTATGAGGAGCTAAATAAAGAGCAAAAAGTGTCAAGAGGTTCAGATAAAACTCACTCCGGCACCGAACAATAAAACACTGCACATTAGTGCAAACAAATCATGAAACTACGGACTCTGCTAGTACTTCTTACGTAATGAAACCCGGGTTTAAAATTGAATAAAAAGTTTTTCCCGTTTTGAAAGGAATTTAACTTTTTGGGGGGAAAAAGGGTTAGCCAGGGCATTTCTGGAAAGAGCTTGAACTGATTTTGCGCGCGGAATTCGGATAATGAATTTGGGGGCATCAGCTGTTGATCTCTTTAGGGGACCTGCGTTAGTTGGTTCGGGGCAGCAAAATGCCGTTGTAGATCTTGACCGACTAGTTGCAAAACTAAAGCAAACTTTCAACCGGCGGTTACGAAGACTCCCTGTGGGAAGAAATTCGCTCCGAACTCAGGGGAAAGATGACAATAGACATTTATTGCAATATGGAAAATTTTTTTGCGCGTCTAGACTCCCCAAACCTGGGAAAACCGAACGTTTAAGGTTATGAAAAAGAATTTAGCCCCATACTACCAAGACGGTTTCCTTGCATACTTAATCTATTCAAACTTTCCCTTAGGACTCGAGTAAAAGCGGGAGGGGTGCGCACAGAAAATACAATGCCCCCCACCAAAAAACGCGAAAAATGGAAAAAAGATTAGCATATTCGAGGCGAACGTCAAACTTGTCGAGGTTTCACACCAGGTTAGAAAACCCCCTTTTTTGGGGTATCCCACGATAGCTATGGGGTAAAACAAAAGCTTTTGGGAACTGTCAGGAACCGGGTCACCGTTCCAATGCCCAAAAACCCCTGCCAATTCTGTTTAATTGTGGCATCCGGGTGTACAGTACCCCAACTGCAGAAGTGTCAAAAGGGGAAAGCTAAGGGGGGAATTGAAAGACTGTCGCATATTTCCCTCCCGTGTCTTGTGAAAACATCTGCGGCCAGAAGGGGATAAGGGGCTAGGGCATTTTTCTGATTTCATCAAGATTAAAACCCTCGATTGATTTCTACCCCAAACACAAACCGAGATGATAGATTGTACCCAACGTTTAAGATTTAGTTTCAATTCCGGTTTGCGGGATTCAGGGGTTCGCGTTCGATATTTGGGAAAAAAAGGGCTTAACCAATGCAGAGACTGGGGTTGGGAAATGAAAACAGACACGGGGCATAGCCAGTGGGGTTTAATGGACGTTTTGCCGGTTGTTAGGATTCATAACATCCCTATGGAAATTTGGGAAGGTTCCATCCATAACTTTGAGGTGATGGTCGTTCCTCTGGAAAAAACCCACAATTTTTGGGATTAATTTTTTGGAAAAAGGTGAAACCCTTCCAAATTTTGTAATCACACAGGGCATTTCGACACCTGACAGTGTATGTCAATGAAGTTGTTTTTGACAAAAACATATATCCAACGAACATGTAGGGAACAGATCCCTTGGGTAGCCCGGAACTTCGAAAAAAGGGGTACATCATTGGGGTCAGAAAACCCTTATTCAACAAAAAATAGACCGGGGA
This sequence comes from Sweltsa coloradensis, assembly GCA_024449915.1. Classification (NCBI taxonomy): domain Eukaryota; kingdom Metazoa; phylum Arthropoda; class Insecta; order Plecoptera; family Chloroperlidae; genus Sweltsa; species Sweltsa coloradensis. The sequence continues at coordinate 6,439 of JAMZAV010007357.1, read as the reverse complement.
CAGCTAAACCTATAAAAAAGCTTTATTCCCCCCACTTTACCATCAAACGGGCACAGATGGATGCGGAATTAGACCTATGCTCAACTGGAGTGGTGGTTCATAAAAAAGCCCGTGGTCATCCCCCTCTTTGGTTAAAAAGTCTGATGGCCCCTCACGTTTTTTGGGGTTTTCCCCGGAAGGTGAATAAAATAACGAAAAGGGGTGCTTCCCATTCCTTTTCGTTAACTCATTTTTTGACAGACTTCGGTGCTCGTTTTTTTTACCTCCTCGATCTTAAAAGCGCTTATTGCGGTACCATAGACCCAAAAATCAGAGAAGACAGCTTTTACTATCCCGTCCGAGGTTTTTTCGAGTTTTCCAGGATCCGTTTGGCCTACATAATTCTCCAGCGACTTGGCAGAGACTGATAGACCCCAATTTAAAATAGATCTCGAGCCGTACGTTTTTTTTCTATCTTATGAAATCATTTGCCTTCCACCCTTTCCAAAGCATTTTGGAGGTGTTGGAAAAAGTCTTTTTGGGGTTTAGAAGCAAATTTAAAACGAATCGGGAAAAAAGTAAGTTTTTCAGGTCCGGGTAAAATATCTGGGTACGTTGCGATTCCTGGGGTTTTCACTGCATCCCGGGGAAAAGGGGGAGCCATATCGGACTACCAGCACCCAAAACCTGAAGGAGCTTCGTCGATTTATCGGTATGACCTCGTGTACCGAAGATTCGTTTCCCGGATTTTTTTTTAAAACCATTATAGGGGCCCCTTTACTAAACGACGCACAGAACCAAAAAATTTGCATGGAAAGCGAAACGCAAGAAGCCCTTTAGGGCTTAAAAGGAAAAAAGTCACGCACCTTTTTTTCCTCCCGATTTCCACGAAAGTTTTGCGTTAAAAAGGGCTCGAACTTGGCTTAGGTGCAGTCTAAGTCAAATGCATGACTGGGGGGAAAGTAGTACCCCTTTGCCAGTAAACCTTAATAAAAACGAGAAAAAATTTTCAGCAAAGAGAAAGAGTGCTTACCTTGTTTTTTGGGCCTTTAAAGTACGGCCTTTCATAGAAGGAATGAATTCACCGTTATCACGGACCACCTGTTTTATCTGGCTCAAAACTTACAAGATCCGAAGGGAATTAGCTCGCTGGCGCTACGGCTTAACCGTATAAATTCAAATAATTCACGCAAAGGGGAAAGGGCAAAGTTTTACCCGACGCACTCTCGAGGTCCCCTACCGTTGATCTTTTCACTCTTCCGGATACGATACAGGACCTGGTACCCGAAAACCCTTTTCGTTCAAGAAAACCTTAGACTACCCCAAAAAGGGAAAGTTGACAAGGATGTTTATATAAAAATAAACGGGACTTTGGAAGATGGGTTTTTCCAAAAAAGTACGCCCGGCAGTATTTGAAGAATGTCATGATGATGCAAAAGCAGGTCACTTGGGCATATGGAAAATCAAAAGAATTTGTAAATATACTATTGGGCCGAAAATGAAGTCCCACGGTCCAAAATTAAAAAAAAAGCTCCGTTTTTCTGCAGTATAAACCGGAAAGACAACTCCAGCAGGGTTATGGGTCGATGCAAAACGTTTGCAAACCCCGGCACTAATTTCTTCTGACCCTTCTTGGGCCGTTTCCGCTTCGAAGAAAAGGAAAAGTATCTCCTTGTTTTTGCAGATTGGTTTACCAAATACACTCTGATCTTTTTCCCCATGGGCAGCTAACGCCCAAAAGCATAGTTCGCCACAGGAAGAGAGTTTTCCTGATCTATGGAGCTCCCAAACCCTTGTTTTGACATGGGTCTCAGTATCAGCAAGGGAAAAAACATCTAGCTACCAAAACAAACGAAAATATTCTTCAAGCCGCTACCCTCCCCAAAAAATCCCCTCGGAACGGATTAATCAAGTCCCCGAAGACCATGATTCATCATACGTAAGGGTAATCACCAAACATGGGGCCATAAAAACCAAAATTTGGTTATCGATTTGAAAGGCACACCATGAAATTCAGGTTTTCACGCCCGGGAACCTAAAATTTGGGAAGAGAAATTTTCACATGGGAGAGACGGAACTACCAGGGTGACTTTGGGCAAACCCCCTTGCACTAAGGGGGGATTGGGGGCCCCAAAAAATTAAACACTTCAAGCAACATATCGGACGTGACCCTGGATTGTTTTAAGGGGTGACAAAATGCTAAACGGTACAATCGGCCCCCGACCAGTCACCTTTAGGTTTGGGCCAGATAGTTTCAGAAAAAAATTTTGCACATCTGATGCAGCAGCAAACTTTTCAGAAAGTTAGCTCCAAAATTTTAGGACCTTTGTAATCAATCCAATTTTCTCCACTAGTTTTCGAGTTGGGTTAACACAGAAAAAAAGCTTGGCTATTGGCAGTTTGTGACTTCGGAAGCCCCCGAAAAGAAATAAATAATTGTTCGTCTGACCCTTGTCTTAGGAGGGGGGGGGTGTTAGTTCAATTTATCTTTAACCTAACTCTAAAATAAAAAAGTTGCTTCCCTTGACCCGGGCGGTTAACCCTCAATCACCCCGCTGAGTCAGAGAATAAAAGCTGACTTGTGCGACTGGTAGGGAAGCAAACCCCATCCGGGACAACTGTGTGCTGGACGGCGACCAGGGGGGGTTTTTATGGGGAACAGCTCGCTTAGGGTGCTCGTGATTGGGAGCCTAACTTGGAACTGCGGCGACGTGGGCCCCGGAATATACGATTCCAGGGTAAACCCGCATTCAACCCCAGGTCATTTGACGGGAACCCCTTTTTCACAAACACTAATTCGGGGGCCCTCGGGGCAACCATTGGGAAACCCTAGGACTTGCTGTCAGGACTCGACCAATCCCGGTCATTCCTCGTACCGGACCAGGCCACACCCGGACCAGGAGGGGAAAAAATTTCGCGCCAGGCTAGGAAGCAAGTAATCAAAGTACCTACCACCCCAAATCCCAGGTATCACTGATAATTATTTTAATTGGGTTTTACGGGCCCCTTTTTCCAAAGGCGGATACTCGCCCTTTGAGGGCATGTTATTAGGTATGTAATGACCCCAACCCCCCAGAGGTGGGGAGAGCAAACTAACAAAAGTGGGGGGAGCCCAGTCGTGCAATAGCACCTGCTTTGACAAGTAGGCCCTAAATCTTAGAAGGCTGTATAAAATGATAAGCTCATTAATTAAACTCAACCCCTTTTTAAAATGAACCCCCTTATACATTTTGTTTTTATTATTCCTATTACTTTTTAATTTGGGGAGGGACCTAGTCAGTGCGATGCACATGCTTTGAAAGTGAGGCCCTCTAATCTAGCAGGCTTTATAATTTATTGAACCATTTTTTAATCAAACTTACATCTTTTTAAATTTTCCCAATTGTCGGCCTACCTTGTAATTTATGACCCACTATTTTGGCCTCTCTCTTATTATGAGGGACCCAGTCAGTGCAAAAGCACATGGTTTATTTTGACCCAAAAGGGCCCCACTAATAAAGAAGGTTCTATAATTAACCCTTGATGTGTTTTTCAACCCCTTTTTAAAATTATGCCCCATTTACTATTTGTTTATTTTTTATTCACTATTTACCCTAGTAGTAAGGGAAGGACCCAGTAGTGCGACACTAGATTTAAAAGTGAGGCCCTACTATTTCAGTACGCTTTATTATTCTCAATATTTAGTAATGTTACATGTTTTTTAATGTTAAGCTCCATTAAAATTGTGGTAATTTTTTTTCATGTTTACTTATTATGTAGTACTGCCCGTGCCCCTGCAAGAGTTGAACAAGCTAGGCCCACTTTCAAGGGGCATCTCTTTATTAAAATATAAGGGGTGCTCATGTCTTTCAAGTTTTGTCTCCTTGGGAGACCCTATGAATTTTTTTATCTGGGATCCATGTTCCATTTCCAGGTTATGCAACCGGACATGACCCACTTTTAAACTTGTAACCGGGGGAACAAAATTGATTCCCCTGTTAAACACCGGGGGCCCCTATAAGGGCCCCTATACCCCTATTCAGCCCAGCCTAAGTCCCGACTTTTACTGAATCTTTTTGTACTAGTCTTGTTTTCAGACATCTAGGTCCTGCCCCTTTTGTTCGGGGGCCTGTAGGGGTATCGGTGCGTTGGTTCGGAGCTGTGGCTCATGCCCCTTGGGCAAACGGGACCGTCAATTCATAATATTTGGCCCCGGGGAAAATTTTTACTGTTTTGAAACCTTCTGTATACTCTACTAGAGCTTACTATATCTTCTTTATACCCCAAACCCGTAACACCTTACTATTTTTCAAACAATATATAATTAAGTTTTTGGTTAAATTAACATGAGTTCCCGCGTTCTTTACCCCTATTCCTCTTTAAGGGTTTTTTGGTTTTCCCATTTCCCCCACCTTCCATCATCGCCGGAGGGGAAAAAAAACCCGTGGGCCCTTTAAGCTCGTATCAGCCATCCCCTCACCTATCTACCCCACCCCCCCCACTGCAGCTAGCCGGGAAAACCCCCCTTTAAAACTCAACCTTTTAGACAATTTTGGGGTGCGACAAGAGGCGCACACCTCATTGGTGCAAATTTAACCTCCCGCACGAAATCAAGTCAAACGCCGGGTTTAATGACCCAGGTGTTTTAAGCCTTCTCAAGAAAAATCGCCAAAACTATCCCTTACCAACATGGGACATGTTAAAATAACTCGCTACAACTTTTCCCCCGTTTAGGACAAAAACCCCGGCACATAGGCCTCCTTACCCTACTGACATTTTTATTTAAAATAAAAAATATAATTGATGATGATTATTAGCACGACGGCTAATTGATTTGCATATTTATATGCAAATTAATTACAAAAATTTTATTTAGGGCAGGGTGGTAAGGCGATATGTCACGGCGTAAATGGTATCATTTGCGCAAATTGGGGTTTATTATTTTATTACTAAAAAATCGCCTTAACATGAATGGAACATCAAGAAATACTGCATGCATACAAAAATCGTGAGTCCGAGGACAGATGAAAAATTGACTCTCAGAGGCACCATTGACCTTCAACACGCACATGCGACCCTTCGTCTGGAGCGGTGGACATGGCAAATAGTAGTCAATGACTCAGTCAATCATCGCATACGACACGATAAAATGGAAATTGCTACAAGAGCTACTCGAGGCTGGCTGAGTGGATTGCAACTATGGTTGCCAAACTGCCATATGTCGGGACGGTGGGGTGGGGCTTAATTTTGCTTTTCAAATGCACATATTTTCACTTTTTTGACAACAAATTTCTAATAACTATATACATTCACACTAGCATCACATAATTGCTTCTGATCGTCAACTTGCTAATTGGATGAGCGAAGCGAAGACTTCAATTGGCTTGTCACTGCGACTTTACTCACCACGCTGCGTAGTTGATTGTACTAACCCCCACTGCGTCTGGATGCCTGTAAAGGCGGATTAGAGTGTAGAGGCGGTGATAGCCAACTCGTTAAGGAGTAGGAGGGCATACTGCGTTTTATTACTACAATAAAGACAATCACACATAATTTACTGTACATTGTGTCTTTATTCGCTCTGCTATAACTCTCTCATGTACAATCACACTGGCTTGGACTAGCCAGCTTTGCTGAGGCTATGCAAGTAGGGCTGGCCTACACTGTAATTTATAATACCATATATTCATATGGCTAGGTCTACACTAATGCTGAAGAAAAGCCAGGCCCTAGTCCTCAGTACCTTATTCCAAGTAGGTAGGTCAATCTCATAAAGTGCTGGGCCCCAGGTTTTGAAACCCAAGGCGCCCTGTGTTTCAGCTTTATTTTAATTTTTTCCCATCATTGACGTTTTCATTGTTTTAAAAAGTGTAAAAAAACAAAAATTCTATGAATAAAATTACTTGAAAAAGGCCGTACGCACTTATGTAAAACCCTTGATTAAAAAAGGAATGGGAAAAATACGAAACAAACGATTTAGGAAGCATACAATTTGACAATTCAGAGCCCGCTATACATAGTTTTTTTCAAAAAACCCCCCCGGTCTTAAGGGAGGGGGCCACTAGATCCTAACAAGCAGCTCGAAAAGATCTAGTGGACCCTGGTTTTGGGGGTTTGTGCAGTGGCGGGGATCTGCGGGAGCTTGCGTGAAAAAGCCAATTTTCACTGACCCCCAAAAAAATTTAGCTCTGTTTTTTTTTTTTTTTGTTATTTTTTGTTTTTTTTCTATCTGTTTGTTTGCACTCTACCGGGCAAACGGCATATGCGATCTTTATGAAATTGGAGGGGACCTTCGAAATCTTAAACTTTGGACTTGGCCCCGTTTTTTTGGGACAAACAAGAAATATTCTCATGAATATCGTACTTTTACGATTTTTTGATTTTTGTGCGTACTTTTGTGACTTTGGGGCCCATTCTGACCAAAAGGGTGGGGGTAAACGTTCACATTTTACATAGGCATTAAAAATTTTTTTGTTTTTAA
>JAMZAV010007356.1:0-30922 GCA_024449915.1 Sweltsa coloradensis | reverse complement strand
ATCAGTAACACGAATTGTCCCGACCGTGGAGTTTTGCCGATTTTTGATTGGTATTGCTTAACGTCTCATATTTATGCAACTTGGCTAATCGAGACGAAGGGAGGGACGTAAGGGATGACGCGGGGGGACAAGGGGTGGACAGGCCTGTGCTGGTCAGAACCAGCCACAAGCGTATGGGGAGGGCAGGGGTTCCCCACGTCGTGGTCGTCTCCGTCTGTGTCATCATCCGTCCGTGTTGTCTTTGTCGTCGCCGTCGGGGAGGTAGTCAAAGGGAAGGGGTTCCCCGACGACGACCCAGTGCTCGCCATTAGTTTCAGGGAGTGAAACTCCCCTATTTACGGACCAAACCGCGAGAAGGTGTCGAGTTGGAATTTGAAGGCCCTTTTTGCAACATGATACGCGAACCGTGTGCGTTCTTGTCGATCTACTACCTTCCTTCAGTCAGCGTCCAGCGATCAGAATGCCGAATCGTTCAATTAATCATCACTGCCCCCCTCCAAAAATAACAAAATATAATCGATGCTCAATTTTATTTAAAGTTACAATGTGCTTTCGGTAATGCAACTGACATTTTAGAAGGGAGATTGGGTTGGCAGAAGGGTAGGCCTACCTACATTTCGTTTTAATTTGCAAAGGAGACCCAATGTGAAATTACTTAATAATTAAATTAAATATTAGCCTAAATTCTAACAGATCTACACCAATATTGAAATCCAGCAGCCTAGGCCTAGGCCTAACTATCTCAACAATTCGGCCCCAAGTTCTGCAAATAACTTGGCCTAGGCGTGCGATACCATCTAAATATTTATAAGCGCTCTACAAAATCACGTTGAGCTTGGCTGAGTGGTACTGCGTTTGACTTCTATGCAAGAGGTCGTCGGTTCGAATCCTCGTCAGGTGATTTTTTTACCACTCAATTTTATGCCTTTGTTTTTCTGCAAATGATTTAATTTCATTAGATTTGGCCTCGTCGCGGACGCAATATTTTATGTCAGACATAATAACTAGGAAAACGCTAAAGTCCCGTCGCGTTCTTGAGCGAGCACCAGTACGTGCAACACAACCCGAGTACGACATTCCCATAATGTTACATACCAACAAGTCTTTAAGGTCTTGACTGATTTAGCTGGAAATTTGTCAAATAGGAGAGAATGTTGTACTTATTGACCCTGCAAAATTTCATAACGATCGGAACGTTTTAATTTTTAATTTAATTTTTTATTTTTTATAACCAACGATCGGATTTTGTTCAAAAACTATACTACAACTCGCCTAGGTGGTATGTACATGTGTGCAAAATTTCAGGTCGATTAGAGAAACGGTGCGACCTGTACCGAAGCAGTAACAGGAAAAAAACAAGAAAAAAAAACAGACATTTGAGCCATAAGAGTCAAGTGGAGACGCTCGCTGCGCTCGCTCAAAAATGTGGAAATGTGGAACCCTGTGGTTCACCCTGTGCCAACGAATACGTCAAGTGCATAAAAGAGCATAATTTTATTGTAACTAGGAAAACGCTTAAGTCCTGTCGCGTTGTTGAGCGAGCACCGGTACGTGCAACAACGACCCGAGTACGACATTCCCATAATGTTACATACCAATAAGTCTTTATGGTCTTGACCGATTTAGCTGAAAATTTGTAAAATAGGAGAGAATGTCGTACTTTTTGACCCTGCAAAATTACATAACGATCGGAACATTTTTATGTTTTTTTTGTTTTTTTGTTTTTTTTATATAACCAACGGTCGGATTTTGTTCAAAAACTATACATCAACGCGCCTAGGTGGTATGTGCATGTGTGAAAAATTTCATGTCGATCAGAGAAACGGTGCGACCTGTACCGAAGCAGAAACAGAAAAAAAACAAAAAAAAAAACAGACATTCGAGCCATAAGAGTCAAGTGGAGACGCACGCTTCGCTCGCTCAATTATAATAATTTGGAACGTAACATAATGATCGAAAGTAACAAACAAAACGAAAAGTAGTATGTGTATGTATAATGTTTGCCTCCGCCTAGCTAGCCGTATATGCCTATGTTCAGCCATTTAGCACTACTAGGTATGTTGTCAACACTTGAACATAAACACAAATTGCTTCTTATTTTTACGTTGCCAAATAATTTGTCAAGGCAATTTTTGAGCGTTTACTAGAAGCAACTGACCGTACCCATTCACAGCTGACCAACGCCCGTCACATCACAGAACCTAGGCCCACCACTTTCATGAGAGATAGTGATGGCAGTCATAGAGCCAATCAAATCTTTAATTGTTGTTGTTTTTGCACTATTATTACATTAACAGCTGACCATACGACTATCCACAGCCAAAGATAATAGCATGGGCTAATATAAAATATGATAAATGTCCTATCCTTGATGATCACTGTGTAAGCACGTAGACTGAGACCTTTTTTTTTTTTTTTGTCTCACCACTTTTCTATACATTATTATTTCAAGAGTATTTACAACTAGGCTCGATTTCATTAACTTAATATAATTATTACTTTTTAATAATACTAGGACTTTTTCAAACTAGTTTTTACACTCGAAACCGGCAATAACACTCCTAAATCCGTAATTAATAACTCGATCCCCATTCAATTCCATTACGATAGCGCGGGCGAAGCCCAACGTTTGTTCCATCAGCTCTCACCACGCTGTGCTGCCTGTCAGCTCAGTGGCTTAACTCGGTGCCCATAGTAAAATTCTCAATTAAGAACTGCATAATTAAGAACTTAACGCCAGCACACCGAAAGGCCATCATTTCGCTACGAAACAACAATGACATCATCATAACTCCGGCGGATAAAGGATCCACTATAGTTGTGCAAGATATGGAATCCTACATAGCCGAGGCTGACCGACAGCTATCTGACAAGACCGCCTACCGGCCTCTCAAGGAGGACCCTACCAACTCACACCTCAAGATCATCTCAAACTACCTTACTGCCCAAGGGAAACATCAAGGGCTCAACGACAAGACCATCAAAGCCCTTATACCAGACACAGCACGGACACCCGTCTTCTACTTGCTTCCCAAGATACACAAAAAGGGAAACCCAGGCCGACCAATTGTATCCAGCTTCGATTCTCCTACAGAGAGGATATCTGCCTTTGTGGACCACCACCTTCGACCGCATGTCACGAACCTGGACTCCCATATCAAAGACACTTATGACTTCCTGGAAAAACTCAACCAGCTGGCCAAACCACTCCCCCCGGGGTGTCTACTGGTCACCATTGATGTCACCTCTCTTTACACCAACATCCCAACAACACAAGGATTATCCGCGCTGGAACATTTTCTCAAATCTCGACCACCGGGCACAAAACCTGACACTCCCTTTCTCACCGAACTAGCACACATGGTCCTCCGCTTCAACAACTTTCGGTTTAAAGATGACCATTACCTACAAATCAAAGGCACAGCCATGGGCACAAGAATGGCTCCATCTTACGCCAACCTGTTTGTCGGCAAGCTAGAAAAAGAGTTTCTAGCCAAACGTGATCATCTACCATTGTGCTTCTTCCGATTCATCGACGACTTCTTCTTGATATGGCCACATGGCCAAGCTCTTCTGGACATCTTTCTCACTGATCTCAACAATACCAGCGTGTTAAGCTTCACCTGGGAATCTTCCGCTTCGTTTGTGGCATTCCTAGATGTGGACATCCATCTAGAATCAGGGTTGTTGAGGACAGATGTCCATTTCAAACCCACTAACAAACAACTCTACCTCCACCACGACAGTTGTCACCCGGCCTATACTAAACGAGCCCTACCCTACTCCTTGGCTGTGAGAGGTCGCCGTATCTGCTCTGACCCAAAAGACCTTGCCAAGTATTGCGAGCGCATTACCAATGCGTTTGTGGCTCGAGGCTACAGTAAGGCTAACGTCCAAGAACGCATCAACAAGCCCGTCAGGCAGATCACCTCCACTCCCAATGACGTCATACCTCTGGTCACTCAGTGGCACCCCGGACTACAGGCACTAAACGGCATTATGAAGAGTGGCCTTCATATACTAACATCCTCCACCAAGACGCAAAATCTTGTTAAAACCTTACCCAGAGTTGCCTTTAGACGCCCCCCAAACATCTCGGACCTTATTGTCAAGAGAGACTGCCGGAAAAAGGAAGCTTCCGAGAAGGAACCAGCCGGCTCCTTTCCTTGTAAAGGGGGAAATGGATGTCTGACATGCCACATTCATCAACCCTCAACGACCTTCAGTGCCCAGGCCACTGGCAGGACCTACCCCATTCGACAGCACAACACTTGCAAAACCACCAATGTGGTGTACCAACTTAAATGCAAACGTTGTCCTGCCGAATACATAGGCCTAACCAGAAACTCGTTAAGATCGCGCATGAATGGTCACAGACAGGACACAAAAAACCGCACCATGGACAAACCAGTGGCTCGACATGCAGCATCCCACAACTTGGCTTTCAACGTGTGCTACACAACCAAAGTGGTCAAGTCACTCCCAGCCAGCTGCAACCCAGGTGAACTGAGAAGATGGGAGTTAGCACACCAGTGGATCACAAAATCCAGGCTGCCTCCTAACATCAACATTCGATAGGACCAGCTCTCTCCCACCCTTCACCTTCACCTACATCTGTCACTATTCCTCCCCCAACAGCACCTTGTTATTATACTGTACATAGTTTTTTAGTTTTTAGCAGCCATTTTGACTAGTTCAGTCAGTGGCCTTCAGTTTTTAGTTTTTAGTCTTTAGCCACCATTTTGATTAGTATAGTCAGTGGCCATCTTTCTCCTGAGTGATCAAGACCTCGTGTCGAAACGTCTCGTTTTTATGTGTTTTGTATATATCTTTGTAACTTTAAAACTTCTAAAAATTCGGCAGCTTCCATCACACTTCAAAGGTAAGCTGTTGGATCCTATCCTAACACTATATATGAGTAAATAATCTTGTTTTGAGACATAAATTTTATCCCTTGTAATGGATAGAGGGAACAATGTACGGGTTAAAACAAGTTCAGACAACATAACCATGGCAATTGTATTATTTTATCGTAATGCTTAGGCGTACGCATCGTACTTCTATGTCCTAATCATTTTAAACAAATATAAGAAAGAAAAACAGTGTATTTTTATAATTACCTAAAATTCCAGTGGGGATGAACGTCAATAATTTAATATCCTACATGGTTTATTGGTATTAAATCTAATTAAAATTTACAAATTTTAAATGGCCCATGCAACAACATAACTCGTTACTAGAATAACTCTTCCCCCCTCCCACCACCCGCTAACAAAACATATGGTTTAATCTAGATGGAGGACATTATGAAGTATGTGACTTCAGTAATAACAATAACGAACCATACAGAAAAGGAGATCGAGAATAAACTTCGTTTGGTCGGTGTAATGTCCAAGGAAGATTAATTGGACATAAATATATAAGTACAATCCAGGCTAGGAAACTTCAACGGATGCGCAAGACGGAAGGTAAGCAGAACGCATCAGTATAATTTGTTAAGCAAACATTTCCCATTGTATATTTTGTTACGTTTCTTTATCACGTTAGCACGTGCATGCTCATCAATGCATACCGACAGTGTTGGCTCGGATTCGAGAGTCCCGGGATCGAATCCCGTCGAGACCGGCAATCCTGACTGAAGGTTTTTGAATGCAAGTGATTGAGCCCTCGGACATCCCTCACAATGTCCTATCCGCAACATACCTAGATCACCTGAAGAGGGACATATTGCACCCTATAACAGGTTTAATTCCCATAATATAAATTTAAAATTTAAAAATCAATGCGTCACATGAGAATGTATTCCTATAGTTTGTCATAACATTACACTTACAAATTGATTTAATTCAAGAAGAGAATCAAACAATCGTTATGGATGTTAATTCTTAACTTTTTGGTTTCGCACTAGTGGTCGAACAAAGAATAAAATTAATGACATTTGCTACAGTATCTTGTTATCAGCCATTGACAAAAAAGCATGTTGAAAATCGAAAATAAGGCATCGTCGATTACCCCCTATAATGTCTTTTAATAGTCCGCTGTTGTCCGGTTGCTTTTAGAATAATATACTACCACTATTGATCATATTGTAGATTTTTTATTTTTATGTCAAAGTTGATTTAGAGATGAAAATTCATTACGAAAATCGTATCATATAAAATCCCAATAGGGGCGACTAAAGTCACGCTTAGGCTTAATCGCCCTTCCCCTCCCCTTAACGCGAGGCACAAAAATATAAACATAAAATCTGAACCCTCTTTTGTGAATAAGCTTTTACAACTGATTACAATGGTTGTTAAAATAATAATATGTCAAATTGCATTTAATTAAATAAAAATTATGACCCAATGATACACTACAGTATTATATAATATTTACTTCTAATTTTAAGCTGTCCCCGAGGTCACCCTGTCACCTGTGGGGCCAGTTGTAACGACGCCGTCAACGAGCGCGGAGAGAACTCCGAGGAAACTCCTCCAACGACACCTCGGGCAACGGCAGCGAGTTTTCTCTCTTACAGAGAAAGAAATTCTCTCACATTTTATCAAAACCGTGGGAAAAATTTCCGCCCGACCGTGATGCAGGCCGCCAGGTCTAAAAGGAAAGGGCGACGCCGTCCGACAGGAAGGAGGTCGTCCGCATTGGGGGCCGAGGATATTATGGATTTTGAAAAATTTTCCAACAATGGCCCAGATAGGTAAAATTGCCACGAAGATACGTAGTAAAGTACCCGAAAGCGTTCGCCAACTCCTCCTCGTCGTCTGCGGCTGAAGGCTTGCTGCCCCTGCAACGCCAGATCAAATGGCGCATCGATCACTTGCGTACAGGAAGCGAATCCTCCACGCAAATAGAAACAGCGTACCAACCCCGGCAACTACAGGGAAAGTCCGATACGAACAATAATTTGTCATGCCGCCTCTCAACGAGGTGCATACTTTAGAGGCATTGCAAGAGATGAGACATGGCTCTTTGAGGAATTTCAAAAACAAAATCAGGACGAGGAGAAGGTCTTAGATTTAATGGAATTAACCTACCCATTACAACGCCACGCCATCAACGGCAAAATGATGATAAGGGACATCAGAAAAGAATGGCCTTATCTATTTGTGGTGAGTTTTTCAATTCAATAATAATTAAAAAGTTATCCCATTGGTTGTATGTATAAAAGTCTTGCCAGTGTTGCGAAAGGTGGTTTGAGGAAGGCGTCCCCCCCCCCCCCCAAAACCCATATTGTCTTCGTAATTTTTCATCCTAGTAACAATTCAGCTAGCATGAATGTACATAATGTTTTGGGACTTCCCTACAAAATCTATTTTTTAACTTAAGAGTATTTGTACAATCTAACAGGGGGCTAAACTTCTACATTGATTATGATTTTAATTTTCATAAACCTTTGATTGATTGATTGGATATTGCATAACGTCTCATATTTATGAAACTTGGCTAATCGAGACGAAGGGAGGGACGTAAAGCAGGGGTGGTCCCAGCCATTTGTGAAATTTCACATATTTTTCCATTTGAAAAAACACATCTGGAAAGAAGTTTATTCACATTTTTCACCCAAATTTTCCTTAAATCATCACATTATTACCGAACGGTTATTATGTTTTTACTTATTAAGCGAGTATTGGGATGCAATGAGTTGATAGGAAATTATTCGGCACATTCGAAATAAAAACAACATGGATTAGCTATTAGTTCATAGAATATTGTGTAAATTTCTTATTGTTTTGCGATTCATAAAACCAAACATATTAATTAATGAAGTCGAAATTTGTAAAAAGTGTTCCTCATTACCCCTACCTCCCCTAGTGCAATATGTAAATTATAGCTAGAAATGTTTAGATAATTAAGAAAATTTAGATAGAAATGTTTGAATAAGTTTACAATTAGGGATGACGCCCTTCGACAAATCCACGAGGAATACTCTCGCAAGGCGTAATATCCACTCGCAACGAGGAGGCGCGGGTAAACCGGGGTCTGGGGCGAAGCCCCAGCCGCCAGAAGCAAATCCGGTAAAGGGGGAAAATTTTTTTGGGGGTCCCTGTGTTACGTTTGGTGGCCTAAAACGCGTTTTGAGGCGACATCTTATCTTAAAAACGATTAAAAGAAAGCTAATATTGCATTACTAACTCCTTACGTCACGTCATAGGAGTTCGATCCTCGGTCACTTAGGCCTAGGCCTACATAATAACAGTTACCGTATTTTGAAATTGTAATGATGAAAATTTGATTTAAGGATCATTTGATATTTTCACATTTTTTCACACAAATAGCAAAAAGTGGCACTTTTTTCACAGGTTTTCACACAGTGTCTAATTTTTCACATTTTCACATTTTTCCACATGGGGACCACCACTGGTAAGGGGGCTGCCGCGGGGGACAAGGGGTGGACAGGCCTGTGCTGGTCAGAACCAGCCACAAGCGTATGGAGAGGGCAGGGGTTCCCCCACGTCGGTCGTCTCCGTCTGTTGTCATCATACGTCTGTGTAGTCATTGTCGCCCGCCGTCGAGGAGGTAGTAAAAGGGGAAAGGGAGAAAGTTCCCCGTTGAAAATTCCATTCCGAAAGCTTGAACTACTATTGGCTCGTTCACTGAAACAAAGTATATTTTTGTGAATATTCCCCCTAAATTATTTTTTTGCCATCACAACTCACAGAACTTGCTAATCAAAATTTAATGCAAAAAATAAGGCTTTGGGAATTAACTTTCTTCTTAAATATATTATTTTAAATAAACAAACATGTACATTTTACTGTTTACAAAGAGGACGTTTAAACTACAAAAAAATTGTTTTCTAAAACACACAGATTACAGATTTGCAAAATCGACCTTAAAATTGAATCGGAAATTCAACTCATTAATTAATTAATTAATTAAAGCAGCAGCTTCAACCTATGTTCTTCAAAGATGGGAGACGGGGGAATGTGTGGAAAAGATGCCAGTAGTTTAACGGCTCTGGATGTATCTTGGCTATATATTTTCAAAAAATTCCATATGGTAGCGCACCTAGGCGTAGGCCTAGGCCTAGGCTGCTCCCTAGGCTAGCCTATTTAATATCCCTATGGCCTAGGCCTAGGCTAGACCAAAGATTAGTCGCTAGACCTAGAGAGTGGCCTAAATATCTTATTTTCATAGCTAGGCCTAAAAACTTTGGTACTGCTGTAGGCCTACTTGGGTGATCCCAACTTTTATACACTAATGGAAAGGATTTCGGGTGCGCTCTTATCGATTACCTATATCCTAGAACTAGGCCTAGTGTTGCGCACTGTAGCCAGCGGAAAGTTCGGCTAACCTAACGAAAGTAGTTTTGTAACGAAAAAATTTTTGGGTGCTAATGTTTTCATTGAAAAAAAAGTTGGGACCCCCCAAGTACAGGAGTGCCTAAACTTTCAGTAGGGCCTAGGTTAGAGCCCCTAGGGTAGGCCCCTACCTATCGGCTGAGGTGAAGTGGGTCCACAATCAGTCATGTACGTGACTAATGAGATGCTAGCCTAGGCTATTTCTGTAGAGGAGGTTGCTTAGCATCGCTTTCTGTTGAGAGTAGGCCTATAGCATATATACCCTACCTAGGGCTCACCATGTTCATGACCTTAGTGTAGGCCTAGCGTAGAACTACAAGCACCTGCAGGCAGCTTGAAAATAACTTAATAACTTAAACATAGGGCCTATATCTAGGCTTAGTAATAGTAACCTCAGTAATTAATAATGTTAGTTGTTGTAATTTCAGGTTCTTCACCCTCTGAATGGCCCTACTTTCAGGCAATGAACATGATATTGGGGGATCGTCCACTTGCCAATGATTCGTTCGTGGACGACAGCCTGGAAAGCAGCCAAAGTCAATGCGAAGAGTTTCAAGGTAATATGCCTAGGCCTAGCAACCACACTTGAAACAGCCAAGGCTTTGTGAACAATAAATTACATAATATATGTATTTTGGTTGTATTGGACACAAGCTGAAATATTTGTATCGTAGGCCTACTGTCATCCATGTGACTTATGGGCAGTTATCAATAATTATTTCTTTAATTACAGATTATGAAACAAGTGAAAAGGTTGACGGAGAAGATGGAAATGTAACGACACCTGTCGGAGAAAGCTCCGAAAGCATTGGAGAGACCTCTAATGACTCTGGCAATGTTACAGCAAAGGCCCCCAAGTTTAAGAAAATGTAAGCTATTTTCAAATCCTGGCTGGCATTTATGTAGCTATGGGCTTAGGCCTACCTACCCACCTTTAAGAATGAACATGCGGATGCCCATATTGTATGTGTTCACATTGTGTATGGGATAGGCCTAGCTTTCAAAATATAGGCCTACAAATATTGTGGCCTAGGTGCACTATGTGACTAATAAATCAGCAGGCCTATCCGTTGGCTTGGCTATAACAATAAACAAAATATTTTATTTACAGTCTAGGCCCACCTTCTCCTTTTTGGTTAAAAAGACAATACATAATCTGTAATCTTTGCTGTTTAAGTGCCCAAAACTATTAATATTGTTTTCTTCTTCTTCTAGAACAAGATCTGGGAAGCGGGAAGCCAGTGAAAACAACTTAATGGCTCAGTTAGTAGCAAATGATAAGTTAACTCTCCGGTGTATGGACAAACGAATAAAACTAGAAGAAAAATCCCAACAAGCAAATATTTTGATGGCACAAGCTGCCACCCGTTTTTTTGATTCCATGTCTAATTGGGTGCAAAATGTGGGTGCCAATAATATGCACACCTACTGGTACATTGCAAACGATGTTCACCATGTCAGCTTCCTCGCCCTCCGCTCAATCGACCCCACCCAGACCTCGTGTAACTCTATCCCCCCCAACCAAGTCTAGTTTCACTGCATCTACGCTTAAAGCAACACCACTCATCTCTGACAAAAAAACATGGTCCATCCCTCGCACAACAAAACCCCCTTCCCAAACCTCTTTTACCATGCTATCTACCCCAGGCTCCTCTGAAATTAAGTCCAGACAATATTCATTGCCAACTACCTCTAATGTTGACCGCTGTATCCTGCCAATAAAGCGACCCACCTCTACCCCACAACGTATGAGTATTGTGTCAAAGAACACTGCTATCAAATAGAATGCAATAATATTTCAAATGATTAATGATGATGGGAAATGATCTACTTCTTTGTATACCTTACACCTCTGCCCCTCAATGTGAGGGTGTATCAAAGCACATGGTAAACATTATTCTCATGGTAGTAATTCATATTTTTTAAATTTATGGATAGTAGTTTTGTAATGGTGGTGGTGATTAAATACATTGCTAAATGGGTACACAATTTGTTTTTCAAGTAAAGGTGGGTTTACCGTCTCACGTTGTGTGTGCTCGAGTTGCGTCGCATCAAACGCGAGACAGTAAACGCACATTGATCTACATAATGCCATCTTTTGTTCCTCTTCATTTATTGTTTTTGCATTCCTTTTCCCTGTTAATTTTTGTCTAACATATTACCCTGTTCACAGTTCACATTAATTTATTTTAACATGGATAGGTAGGCCTATGTAATTTTAGTAACATATACTAGGCCTAAACATAAAAGTTCAAATGCAGGCCTAAGCCTAATTTTCACAGCACCACAGACAGTCCATCACTGCACAACTGTCTTGCTAGCAAATCTCGTTTAACTTTTGCAAGTTGGCTTGCACGTCGCTGATTGTAGATGTGTGTTGGTTGAGGTAAAGTTTTGTCGGAGGCACTCACTATGGACATCCAATGGGGGGAAAATTTATCGTTGTTTTCTTTGCAAATATTGTGCAATACTACACATGTTTTAACAATTTCTCTCATATTTTGAACAGAGAAGTCGGATTTTTTCAACAAAATTCTCCAGCGACCCTTAAGGCGACCAAATGCGTTTTCTACCACCATTCGAGCGCTACTTAACCTATAATTAAAATTATGTTCCGACAGTGGCATGTTAAGGTGGATGACATATGGCACCATCAGCCATGGCATGAGAGGAAATGCTGCATCTCCAATAATATGCTGCTCCTTTCATTCAGCATTATCAAACTTCGTGTTCATGAATGTATACAAACCACTATCTGCAAACACAGACGCATCATTGGCTCGGCCAGGTCTTCCTATATTCGTGTACCTATTGATCAAATGGTATGCATTAATATAAACAACATTATAAATGAATGAGTATTATGACTAAACTGTCTGTGTAGGCCTACATGTCTACCGGTATACTTACATGAACTTATAATTGTAGTCTACAAGCGCTAGCAAAACAATTGAGTGATAATTCTTATAGTTATAATCATCTGCTGGGCAAAAAGTTGGAGCTGAAATTGGAATGTGTGAACCATCTAAGGCTCCAAAGCACCCCGGAAACTGCCAGCGATTCTGGAATCCTCTTGCTACTTCATTTCTGTCGGCTGCAGTTACAGGGAATTGTACAGAGTTTTCATATAACACGGTGTTGACAGCTTTACAAAACTCATGTAGTAAATAAGTCACAGTGCTCCTGCCAATACCAAACAAGTCTGCTATTGTCCACATGTCTGCATTACTTTTCAATGCATAAATAGCTACTGCGACACGTTTATCAACTTGTATTGCGTTACGCATTATGGTATTTTGCTTCCCTAGGACAGGAGTTAGTTTTTCCACCAGATCAAAGAAGGATGTACGACTTAACCTAAATTTTTGTTGAAATCTATCGTCAGTGTACAATGGTACTGTGTTCTCCCAAAACTTGCCCTTTGTTGCTTCGGACCGCAGTTCTACATGTCTCCAACATCGAATTCGTCGCCCAGCTCGTCTATTTCTTGCAAACATGCGGCGTAGTATTACACTCCTACGTCCTACGTCACTTTCTCCTCAATGCGCGTTAGCGAAGCGCAGTAAACGGCGTCATCGTAACCAAGGATACGAGACGAGGAATCCAAGCAAGTCGCGCGAAGCGACAAGGGATTACGTAACGCCGGAGCCCACTTAACGTCTCATACTTGTGCAACTAGGCTAATCGAGACGAAGGGAGGGACGTAAGGGATGACGCGGGGGGACAAGGGGTGGACAGGCCTGTGCTGGTCAGAACCAGCCACAAGCATATGGGGAGGGCAGGGGTTCACCCACGTCGTGGTCGTCTCCGTCTGTGTCATCTGTCCGTGTTGTCATTGTCGTCGCCGTCGGGGAGGAAGTCAAAGGGAAGGGGAAAGTTCCCCGACGACGACCCAGAGCTCGCACATTAGTTTCAGGGAGATGAACTCCCCTTATCACGGGCCAAACCACGAGAAGGTTGCAAGTTGGAATTTGATGGCCCGGGTATTTATAATATAAACACATTTACGTAAACTCTTTTATTTATATAAATACTTCACACTTCATACAACCTCTCTCTCCGGTCCGTCCATTAGATCACAGTCAACTGTTCTCCTTATTGTTAACTCACTGCCACTTGGATAAACACTACATCTCTCTCTTCTTTTAAAACAAAATACATACAGTGTGAATACAATACAATACTTACAACATTAATTTATTCAGGATAACGTAAAGGCTGTTTTCGATCTTGATGAGGTCTTGGGTGCGGCCTTACGGGTGTAAGACATGTACCTCCCCAGGGAACACCAGTCGTCTGGCACTGGCTCGACTCGTCTGCTGTCAGCCCAGGTGTGGAGGAAGCTGCAAGCTCAGAACATTGTTGATACTGATCTGAATCATCTCTACTTTTCTCTTCATTATCAATTTTCGGAGCGATTGGTGTCCTTGGACTATATTTCTTTACAAAGGACGTGTTTCGGGTAAACTGTGCCCCTCCGGGAGTTTGGACTGTAACTTGATTGCCATTTTTAGAATGACATGGTGTGGAGTAGGATGAAAGGAAGTTGAAAGTTTATTGGTTTTGCTTTGTTTTACCATTTTAGAATGACATGGTGTGGAGTAGGATGAAAGGAAGTTGAAAGTTTATTGGTTTTGCTTTGTTTTACCAAAACTATGTCCCCTTTTTCAACATTGGATGTTCCTGCATGTCTCTTCTTGTCGATATACTCTTTACCTTTCCATTTCCGCTCTTTATCTCGATCTTGAAGTTCGCCATCCAGGTAGTTATCTGGACAGTAAGCAGGTATTTTCTCCCTTACTTTCCTTTTGAACATAAGTTCTGATGGACTTACTCCTGTGGTAATGTGTGGTGTGACTCGGTAAAGGGTGAGATATGCCAATAGGTCTTCCTTCCAATCTCGATTTGTTGCCTGCGCAATTTGGAGTCTCTTCAGAAGTGATCGATTCTGACGTTCGACTTCCCCGTTTGCTTGTGGCCAAAGGGGTGTAACATGGCCAAGTTTGATGTTATTAATCTTGCAAAACTCTTCAAACTCATTACTGATCAACTGTGCGCCATTATCCATCTTGATGATGCGTGGCAAACCAAATCGAGCAAATATCGGTTTCAAACGCTCAATTGCCTTAGCGGATGTGATAGTTTTCATAATTTCTACCTCATAGAACCGACTGTAGAAGTCTACAATGACAAATAGATAGTGTCCTGAGGAAAGAGGACCCAAAAAATCGATCGCTATCTCTTGCCAGGGTTCTGATGGAAGTTCAGTTCTCCTTAGTGGCTCTGGTGGGTATGCCGACCCTACTAATTGGCAACCATGGCACGATTTAACGTATTGTTCAGCATCATGGTCTATCTTTGGCCACCATACTTTGGACCGTAATCGATGTTTCATAGCCACGATTCCAGAATGTCCCTCATGAGCCAACAAAAGAATCTGATGAATTACGATTCGTGTACCTTTGAGAATAAGATTGCCAACTCGGCAGAGTTCATTTCTGAGTTCATTTCTGAAAGGGTTATACTTCTTTGTTTTATCTTCCCATATGCCCGTCTCTAAACTCTGCATTACTCCTTGTAATTCTGAGTTCTAACAGGATGCGTGTTCAATGTCTTGCAACCGTATGCGATTGGTGTTGATTCCTCCACGACAAGTCTTAGGTAGTCCTCTCCCTCGCTATCGAACTGGGTTGTCTTGTTTTCTGATTTGTCAAGCAGTCGAGACAGGGGATCTGCAATGTTTGTTTTCCCAGGGCAATAGATTACTGTGTAGTTATATGACTGTAGGCGCAAGACCCACCTTTCAACCATAGCACAGGGCTTTGACTTTGGTGAAAATATAAACTCCAGTGGTTTGTGATCAGTTATAAGGTCAAAGTGTTTTCCATACAAATACATATGGAAGTGCTCCCAAGCCCACACTAACGATAAGGCTCCTCTCTCATTCTGGGAGAATTGGGCTTCAATATCTGTCAGACTCTTGCTTGCATAGTTAATTACTTTTGGTCCATCGGGCCCAATTTGGATAAGTACATCTCCAAGGCCTACTGGGCTGGCGTCGGCTATCACTTGTGTCTGTAACTCTGGGTCATAATACCCTAAGCACCTGGCCTCAGCCAGTCTTTGTTTTAATATGGTAAACGCCCCTTCTTGCTTTGGACCCCACGTAAAAGGCACTCCATGTTTGGTTAACTTTCGTAAAGGTTCAGTTACCGTTGCTAAGTAAGGGATAAATCTTCCAACAAAATTTACCAAACCCAGAAAGCTTCTGACATCTTCTGCCGTTGTTGGTGCTCTAAACTTTGAGACCGCTTCAATCTTGTCCTGGGTTGGTTGTATCCCCTTCCTTGTTAACTTGTGACCCATGAATGCAACTTCTTTAGCACCCATAATGCATTTTTCTTCGTTTAATGTTAGCCCTACGGTGTCGAGCAACTGTAGTACACGGTGAAGTCTTTTGTCATGTTCTTCTTTTGTCTTGGCATGTACCAAAAGATCGTCGATGAAAACAAGTACTCCTTCCCAGCCCTGGAACAGCTGATCCATGATTCCTTGAAACATTTCTGGTGCACAGCTGATTCCAAACATAAGCCTTTTGTACTGGTATAGGCCTTTGTGGGTAAGAAAAGTGGTGATCTTTCTTGGATCGGGACTTAGGGGCCGTCCATAAATGATGTCACACAATTTGGGGGGGGGGGGGTCTTCAAATTGTGACAATATGTAACAGGGGGGGGGGAGGGGTCAGTCCTTCTGTGACATCCATGGCGTGCACTGCATGAATGCCATTTTTTAGTGCAGATACTTTTTCAGTATTTTACACTTTTCAAATAATCCCGCAATTTCACGCATTTCCAAACTGTTTTTTTTTTAGCCACTAGAATGCGCCACCTGCTGATGTGCACCTCTGTCTGCACGGAGTCGATAAAGAAGTTTGCCTCTAGTGGCGTTGGTGACTGTGGGAGTAGGCCAATTTTGTTTTGAGGTTAAGATGGCTTCTAGACAGGGAGACCTGTATCAACAATTCTTTTCTGCTTACAAGAGATCAATATCGACGCCAAAAAGGCTTTATAATCCAAGCTGAAGTGAATGAAAAGTGGAAGGAGCTAAATCAAAACATGGAGCTAACCAAGCAGAGTTTGAAAGTGATGTAAAACAACAGATCCAGGAATGGAATGCAAGGGGAATAAAGAAGAAGGTATCCCTTTTGAACTTCTTCGTGAAGGTGAGTCAGACTTAAAAAAGTGATATGCATGTATGATACTAATTGCCCTATTTTTTACTAAGGAAAGCCTATTAGTTATGATTTATTTTTGTAATTTCCAATTAAAGGCTTATAACAGCAGTAGGCCTACTTCTTGACCTAGGCCAGGCCTACAGTATTCCTCAGGCAGGCCTAGGCCTACTTGATGTAGGATCAGACTAGGAGACTCAGCCTATTCCTGAACTATCAGCCAGTAGCCTACCTAGACTCTCAAGCAGGCCTAGGCCCTACTTCTTCGCCTACATAACTCTCCTGCCTAGTGCCCACTAGGCCTAATAGGACTACCGCTGCTAAGACATTTAGGTTCTAGCCTATTCATCAGATTTACTTAATAGGCCTAAGGCCTATGTGCATGGCCACTATGCCTATGTTAAGCTATGACTTTAATTGCTTCAACGCCACTGTATTTTACATTTTGTGCATTGAACTGTAGGCTTTGGCTTAGAATCTTTATTCCTTTATATGTGGCCTACTACCCAATTATTCAAGTAGGCCTATACCTGTTATTATTTTTAGGCATCGACAAAAACAGCAGACATTAATAGACCAACTTCTGCAGTGACAGCCTCATCACACAATAAGGGACTACCGCCGCCCCAGTCATCATTCGCTTACAAATCCAGTTCTTGCAAGCACGTCTGGTAATGAAACAGTAGGCCTACATGAGACCGGCAAGGCTAGATGTAGTGAACAATGAGATGAAGAGTAAGCCATCGCAAGAAAAAATTGAAAAATGATAATATTGAAGCAGGCAACGCTCAACAACTATATTTAGTAAGAGACTCGGCTTAATCTCGGATGAGAATATCAAAGAGATCAAGACATTAAAAAAGATTTGGAACAGCATAAAGCAGACTTGAAAAAAAAAAAGTGACATGGAGCGGCAACGAAAGCTCGACTTGAACGGAAAACGAAATTAAAAGAGATTTTTGTTGAGAATCCCGAATTGCTAAACGTTTGAAAATAAGATCTGCACCAGGACGACCGTCTCTGCAAGAAGATCAACCTGGCTTACTAAAAGCAATTGCAGATATTGCAATTTTTGGTGGTGCTGCAGAGGACAAACGTAGGTCTGATTTGATTCGCAGTTGCAAGACGCTTGACGAACTGTCTGACGAACTAAAAATCAAGGATTCATCATAAGTCGTAGTGCAACTTACCTACGACTACTACCAAAATCCTCTAGAACACTGGAAGGCAAACGCCATGTAACAACGGTACCTGTGCGCCTCTGTCGGCACAGAATGAGCGTCATTGCAAGCATCCAGATGGTGCTTTTTGCACAGCATCAATCCATGCTCTTGAGACCCTTGCATCTTTGCTTGACCAAAAGCGGTATGTTTCATATCGCAAGATGATAAGGCTCGTGTTCCAATAGGGTTAACTGCTGCCAATAAGCAAGCACCACTGCTAATGCATGTTGAATATCGAGTTACGCTTCCTGATCATGATTGGGTTGTGGCAGCAAGGCACAAGTTAATACCGTCAGTATATGCCGGAATTGTAATCGAGCCTAACCAACTGGGCAAGCCTGAAGCTGTATCATACTCCGGTCCTACTTACATTGCAATTAGAAGTGGAAAACACTCCTCTTCATCAGCAAACACGCATGCAATGGATTTCGAGAGGTTGCTAGAACTCGATGACTTTCAAGTAATAACGAAAACTCCAGAGGGTTTAGTAAAACCGATTGTATGATCTCTGCAGATGGAGGGCCAGATGAAATCCCCGGTATTGCAAGGTCATTGCGTTTGCAATCAAAACGTTCAAAGACAATAATTTGGATGCCATCTATGTGTTTACAAATGCTCCAGGCAGAAGTGCATTTAATAGAGTAGAAAGGAGAATGGCACCGTTAAGTCACGAGTTGGCAGGTCTTATTCTCCCACACGACCATTTCGGGAGTCATCTGAACTCCCAAGGTATTACAGTTGACGATGCCTTAGAGAGGACAAACTTCGATCACGCAGGGAAGACATTGGCCGAGGTTTGGTGTACCACAGTCATCGATGGCATAATGTGGTTGCAGATACATTCCACCAGGTAGGTGCTGTTTGTAGTAATTAAAAATTGAATCGTTTGCATTATTTTACTGGCCTTAAAAATAAAAACACAAACAATGACTAGCATGCCAGAGTTTTTTGTTTTTTTTAAATAATAACCTGATTATTTTGGTTATAGGAGAGCCACCTGTACCGACAGACAATGATCCGAAATGGTATAGCAACCATGTAAGAGAATCACAATACATGTTGCAAGTTGTTGAATGCTTAGATTCAGATTGCTGTAGCCGAATGCGAAGCAGCATGCGATCGATTTTGAAAGATGGATTTTTGCCTCCGCCGATACCAGTAAAACAAGATGCAAGATTAACAGTACCCGCTGACATGGAACACACACTGATGACTTAAAATTTGCCCAACTGCTAGTGCGTCTAGCACTTGATCTACAACCAGAGTGTATGCACAAACAAGTGCCATATGATTTGTACTGTCCTTCTGTAAATTCCCAGTTAGGTGACCGCGTGTGTATACTTTGTGGATTATACCATGCTTCTAAAAAATCTGCCATTAACCACAAGAAGCATGCTCACGCAGTTGATCCGCCAGCTGTGAACCAAAAAATCCGTCCGGTTAGGTTGGCAGCACGCAGGCAGCGAGAGCTCATGTGCATCATTCGAGAGCAACTAAATGGAGCTGAAGATGCTGAGTGGCTGGATGAAAACGACGTTGATTTAACTGATGTGCCCGTGCTTCCTGTTGAGGATAGCAACATGCCGTTGCAATTGGTGGGAGAAGTGTCCCAGTGGTCAGTTTTCGCCATGGACAAATGACCAATAACTAGCAGCTGTGGAAATGTAAAAAATAAAGAAAATACAAATATTTGATCTCGATGTGACTGATTTTGTCCCAGTTTTTTTTGTATGTCGGCATGTCGGGGGGGGGGGGGGTCAGTAATTTTTTTTGTGACATCATTAAAGGGGGGGTGTCACACTTGTTGTGACTAACTGTGACAAGGGGGGAGGGGGGGGGTCTAATTTGGTCAAAAATTGTGTGACATCATTTATGGACGGCCCCTTAGCTCAATTTGATGAAACGCTTGTTTAATGTCTAGTTTACTGAAATATCTACTCTCTACGAGTTCCGGAAGAAAATCGTCAAATGTAGGAATGGGGTGTCTTTCACGCTCAACTGCAGTGTTAGCACGGCTCATGTCAACACACAATCTTATGTCGCCATCCCCTTTTGGTATTACAACTTAAGGTGTTGCCCATGATGTTGGTCCTTTAACTTTCTCAATTAAGTCAATTTCTTCCAGTTCTACACGTTTCTTTTCCAACTTTTTCCGTAGCATTATTTTTTACTTGTGTCTAAAGTGTATTTTTATTATTTTTATTTAAAATACATTATTAACATAAGTAATTCACCTATAAACCAACACTACGGATCTTCAATACGTATCTGCCCAACAAGTAATTCCGTCTTTCTTCGAGGGAGGTCATTCCTGCCTCAGCATACAGGCTGAGGACGTAGCTCGTCCGAAATGCACCCAGCGCCAGCCGGAGACCACTGTGGTGGACAGTATCGAGAAGTTTCAAGATGGAATCACGGGCCGACGAGTAGACCCAACAGGCATAGTCCATTACGGACCCAACCAGTGAACGATATATTCGCAAAAGACATGTCCTGTCCGCACCCCATGAAGTGTTACTTAGAACTTTAAGGATATTTAATTTCAACATACGTTGTTTGCGCAATTCTGTGACGTGGTATCTCCAATTTAGTTTAGTATCAAACTCCAAGCCAAGAACGCGAACGTATGGTTTAAATTCAAGTTGCACACCGTTTAAGGTAAGACGTGGATCTACGAGCAGAAGGTGTTCGCACAACGCAAGAAACATGCCACCTCTCGGCGTCTCAAATACACCGAGGACGTCCGGCGTAGACGGCGCGCTGGTAAGGCTAGCAAGGGTCAGGGTGGTGACAAACACTACGGACCCGATGCCGAGGACGTGAGACCCGACATGGACCCGGACGAGTTTGCCACCGCCAAGCAGAGGTTCCTGGACAGACTCTCCTCGGAGGTGAACACAGGACCCCTGCGTGACGCCTTGGAGCGAGCCACGGTTGGCCAGCACGACAATCAGCGTTGGAGAGACGCACGAAGAAACCGCCTTACTGCCTCAAACTTTGGTGCGATTTGCCATCGTAGACCAACAACATCTTGTGCTGCGATGGTAAAAAACCTCCTCTACCCGAAAAGGGAACTAAACAATCCAAGCCTAGAATTTGGAAGAATTCATGAAAAGAAGGCAATCGAGGCTTACGAGATTGTACGAGGCGTAAAGTGTCATCGTGCGGCCTCTTTGTAGACCCCGTCCACCCATACTTGGGAGCGAGCCCAGATGGGCCTATCGACGGGGACGACGAGGGTTTGGTGGAGGTGAAAACTTTTCCGTCAATTAAAGCCGTACCTCCCAAACAAGCTGCTGCAGATCCAGTACTGGCTCAAAAAAGTTGAGTGTAAAACTCGGAAAAGATGGTGCCCTTGTGATCAAGAAAGAGCATCACCATTACTACCAAATACAAGGGCAGCTCAACATCACGGGACGCCGGTACTGTGATCTAGTGGTCTACAGTCTCGGAGGGATTGAGGTAAATTATTGTTCAATATACTTATTATGTCCTAAAAGCGGGTTTATGCACTTACACATTACTGCACATTGCTTATAAATGCTTATAAACCATGACTTATCTTTGTTTATACTTGTATATATGTATAAATAGATAAATGATACCTCTATAAATGTAATTAGTATCCATGGGTCTGTTAGGTTGTCGATTTGCTGTTTTTTAAACGTTGTGAGCCGATTGGTAATCAAATAAGTACGCGGGATAACTCCCAAATAAATTATTTTGTACAACAATAGGGAAGACTCACAAATATGTTTTATTATTCTTCTATATAAAGGGCCAGTTTCTGATAACATAAATATAACATTTTCGTTATTTCAAAAATATTTTTAGTCACTAAAGTGAGCTTAAAGTTTTAGCGTAATAATGGCGGGAAAAACAAGCAATACGTCATAACCCTACAACCAATCACCGTGTGGTCATTGAATAAACAGCATTTTTGATGATTATCTTACTTCTAGAAGCACTTTTAGAATAAAATTTGTTTGTAGTATGATTAAGAAATACTAATAAACAATAATTTGTATAACAAGATATAACATTTGCACATTTGTGTATACATTTTTAACGATTAATGGTTTTACGAAAACATTTACAAAGAAAATGTCAACAATGGACTTTTGTTTTAACACGAGCTGGTGAACGGCCGAGCGGTGAATTTAGCTCCGTGATCCAGAAGACCGTGGTCAATTTCATTCATAACCAACAATGTCTTTAGGGTTATGACGTCACACGTCTTTTCTCGATAAAAGCGCGGGAAAGAGTAAACGTAAAACTTTGTGCCTCTGTGGAATGTACAGTTTTTTCTTTAGAGTGTTATAAACTACGGCGATGGTGTTATTAAGTGAATATCTACTGACTCTGTACACCAGCGCTAATATCTAAAACTGGTGAGACTTCCCTATTCTGTGGGTTGTAACAACAAAAGAAAAAATTAGCAAAATAAACAACGAGAATCTCGTTAGCTGCATTATTTTTATTATTGTTTTTATTATTATTATTATTATTATTATTATTATTATTATTATTATTATTATTATTATTATTATTATTATTATTATTATTATTATTATTATTCAGTTTTCAATTTAAGTATTTATATTTTAGAAGTAAATTAACAAAATATATTGTTTCCAATTTCTTGTGGTCTACAAAATAAAACAATGAGCTTTCCCAACCTGTCAAAACTTCTCCAATGTAAATTAATTATTGATGTGCATAATTTCTTTTCCAGGTTATTCGAATTGATCGAGACAGTGATTTTTGGGAGAATGTTGTTATTCCCAAAGTTAACCATTTCTATATGGATTGCATCTTGCCAGAAATCATCGACCCACGTACATCAAGAAATTTGCCAATCAAAGATCCCGAGTACATAGTGCAGGCTCAGAAAAACGAGATAAACAATTAGCTGATAAAACATCACAAAAAGATTCACGTGCTCAAAAGAGGCTGAGAAATCAAGCTGTGGAGGACGCAGCAGAAGCGTCCACGTCAGGATTGCAGACGGCCAAAAAGCAAAAGCAAAACTAAGATCCTCTTCATCTAAATTTGTGTAGCTGCAGTTTTATTTAGCTTACAGCAATGCAAAATGTAAAAAACGATGTCCAATGGTGATCTCGTGTGTAGATTTATGTGTTACCAGCTTGGATACATCAACCGACTATATGAAATATGTTGTTACTCTGTCCATGCTAGTAATCTGACGATCGAAGTATATTACCAATAAAAATTTAAAACATTTGAATTATTAATTATAAAATTATGTTTTGTGATTTTTACATTGAACTTAATTAATTATTTTGATTAGGATTTACATTTTAAGCATAACTTTACGATCAAAGTGACTTCAAAGTGTTTGTAACATAATATAATATTAATTCAAGAAGCCTAATTTTTTAAATTTCCGAACGTTGTAACTAGGCCTAATCTATTCCACCGAAGGGGAAAATTAAAAATTAGGCGTATAATATTATTTACTACATGATATATTATTTTCATAAATAAACGTATCATGGTTTAAAAATGCATACATCACGTAGAGTTTGTAAGATTATTATTATTTATAATATATAGTAAAAATATATATATATTATATTATATAAAATATTTTTATTGTATTTATTTTAAAATTATACTATTATATATTTTTTATTTTTATTATATTTTTATTATTTTTTTTATTATCATTTATTAATATTTAAGAGTAATTCATGTATTGTGATTTTGATATTGTATTAATTAATTATTTTGATATTGTTGCCTAACTAGGCATATTCCACTTTTTCTACGCTGGCCAACCTCCCCCGTCATGGTACGGGTAAACAAGAGTAAGTACTACAATAAACTAAACAACTTAGAAAGTACACAAAAGACTTTTGTATCTATTTCAACTTAGAACGGGTCACCTGCTCCTGGTAGCACACGGGACTGTAATGACTAAAGATTGATAAGGAACACGCGAGTTCGGTTTCCAAAAACCGTCAGTTTTAGTTGAATATCAAACAATTCATTTCAATGCTATTTTGCTGCAATCTGGGGCACCCACCCGTTTCAACCCCCCCCCCCCCCCTCCCCCCCCCCCCTCATCGTCCGCCCACTAAACCAATGGTAGGAGCTCGTGAGCTGGGCCAATACTTCTGTAATGTGTATCTTAAAAAAATGCCAGGTCACATACAAAAAAATTTATTTTTCCCCGTTTAATATACTTTATAGTTGGAAAATAAAAAAATTTAAAATTTGAATTACCGATATGTCATCCCCTATCAAGCCCGTAAAAATTTTTAAAACCCGTCAATAGACTCGCGTTTTATTTAGCAAGGTCAGTATTATTATCTCTCTTGCCTTACCCGTTGTCTTGCTCGCCACAATCCGAGCATTTGGGGCGATATGATGGTGAATGGTAGGGAAACCGCGCTCCGCTCTGGTTTCCCTCCCGACCCTTCCCACGTTTAAATCGCTCAATTCGTTCATGTTTTCCCAAAGTCACCAGTTCACCCGCGTCTTCAGATCGGGTCAACTTTTAAAACCTGCAGTACCCGCGAAAAGCGCGTATCATTGGTGTTATTTTTTTGTATTGAATACCCTTCCCACAAATCCTGTAAATTTCATCATTAGCAAACAATTAAGTAAATTATGTTTTTTTCCCCACAGTGCAATTTTTTTCTGGCGTGAAATTACCTCAAAAGTCAAACTACATTTTTGGCCGTCTTTTGACTGCAATTTAAGAACGAATATTAGCGATTATAACGACATACTGACTCACTGAAAGAGTTATTCATCCTGAATTGAGTAACTATTTCGTTATTAAATACTTGACCATTTGGCTAAATCATTTTGGAAAAATTTTTTTCCCTGCGCTGCTACTGGTGGCACACCTTGACAGACTGCCACGCAAAACAGTTTTTGTAACTAGCTAATTTTGAGATTTTTTACCGTATGCCTGTAAGCTCTAGAAATTTATGTTCCTCAGACCTCTTTTTGGCCTTTACAATGCAGTCACTTAGACAATTAATAATTCCACTACTAGGAAGTTTCGTAATTCGTCATAAAGTTGCAAAACTCCCTCTCGCGTAGCCAACGCAACTAGGAAACGATGTTACGTTACCATCTGGCTACCAGACTACACCTTGCTGAGAACGTTGTGTATCTCGTCGTTGGTGTGAAAAAATGGCTTTAAAAAAAAAAAAAAATTTTTTCCCCTAAAAAGGATGTCATTTGAAAAGGATTTTGTTCGGTGCCGACAATGCATTCTAGAGCATGGTCAACCGAGAATTATCGTTCACCACCGTTCCAAAAACCGGAGGAACGTGCCAAAAGAGGAAACAGTTTTGGCTTGATTGCATCTATAAGATCGCCGACAGGAATGGATCAACGTGTTACGTATTTGAAAAGCTGCGACTTCAACCATGGTGTTTGTTCGAAACCTTCTTGCAAAAGTGATTATATATTACCAGGTAAGAAATTATAATATAAAAAAGAACCCGCAACCCTAGCCTAGCCTTTATCCATGCCAGGCTAGCCTAGGGCCTAGGCATATGAGCTGCTGTCAAGTCCTTATTTCAATCATTTGATGAGCTAGACAGCTAGGCGCTAGCTAGGCCCTAGCCAGTGCCCTACTTTTTACTTTAATTTGAATGGTTTTGGCATAGCCTAGGCTTAGGTGGTAAGCCTAGTAGGCTAGCCTAGGCCTACTCTATGCCCTAGGCTTATTCACCATCTACTTTAATCTTAGCTAGCCTATACCTAGGCCTAGCCTGGTAGGCTAGCCTATCTTGAGCTTTAGGCCTGATGCTATTTCACAAGTTTGTTTCACACAACTGGACCTAGGTCTAAGGCCCAGGCTGATTGATTCAAGGAGGACTGAGTGTCGGTAACCCCCTCAGAATATGTGGTTGGAAATTAAAGGTTTGTGTTTAATATTTATTGTGCCCTAACGTTGATTAACACGTTCTTTACAGGTCACACATGACACACGTTCTGTATCGAGGCTTGTTGGATCTATCCTACCATGTCGTTACCATGAAATTGCTGCCAACTTCTGCAGGAGCTGGAATTGATTTCCAAGAGATAACAATTCCATAAAACACTGACTTGACAATCGGTCATGTCAACAAACAGGAGTCGCGTAACTGTCTGTCGACAAAAAAAGAAAAATGCAATTAGCGGAGTACCTCACTCAAGCATTCGATTCAAACGTCAGTGGTTAGTGGAGGAATCTTTACGATAGCCAAGTTTCACCATCCTTTCGGATGGGACCGTTAAGCGTTGTCCCCTTTTGGTACTTTTCGAAAGGATAGTACGTCCGGCACCGGGGGGGGGGGCGTTCCCCTCCTCCCTTCTGTTCAACTTCACATCATCTATTCACCACTCTTTTCTCGATATCACCTTTTGGCTAATTAAATAATTACGGTCTGGTGCCAAAGCGACCAATGAATTGTTGTGGATTACTCGTTAGCACTTTAAGTGCCCTAACAGAGCTTTGCAAAGGGACAGCTAGTACAAAGGTATATTGTTGATAATTGTCTTGCTATTTTTGCAAAACGGAATGCAAACAATAAGTCTGAATGTTTTGTGCGTATATTATGTTGCCCTCTAATAAGGCTGTTACCCAAAGGAAGTGTTTTGAGACCGAGAGAAGATACAGAACGTATGTCCGAGGCCGCAGGTCAACTAGTTTTGTTTTTTTGATATTGCTTAACGTCCTCATATTTTCAACTTGCTAATCGAGACGAAGGGAGGGACGTAAGGGATGACGCGGGGGACAAGGGGTGGACGAGCCTGTGCTGGTCAGGAACCAGCCACAAGCATATGGGGAGGGCAAGGGTCCCCCACGTCGTTGGTCGTCTCCGTCTGGTACTCCGTTCCGTGTTTTGTCATTGCGTCGCCGTCGGGGAGGTAGTCAAAGGGAAGGGGAGTTCCCCCGAGCGAACGACCCAGAGCTCGCACCATTAGTTTCAGGGAGATAACTCCCTCCCCTAAATCACGGCCAAACCACGAGAAGGTTGCCGATTTGGAATTTGTTGGCCTAGGTCAACTAGTCTTATGTACTTCCTCAAAGCTTCGAAAAAGATACTCTTGGGACTATATTCGTGGCCCAACAAGTTTTCGGAGTGCGAGTCTCTGTCAACTCGCAAGAATGTCCCTGTGCGAGAATTATAAATCTCGACTCAAAAAATTGTTTGCGGTCCGGGCACGTAAACAAAATTTAGAGGAAAGCAACGTTGCTGTCACTATGCTCGCAATGTTTGAATATGAAGATGATGATATGATGATGACGTGTTACCATCTTTCCTTGACGATGAGATCAAGATAAGACTGGCGCTAACGTTATGGTAAGTGGGTCAAGAATGTTAAATCCAAAGCACAGTTTGGGAAAAAGGATGATGGCGATCGAGATAACTTCTCCAATGCCAAGTATCGTTAAACCCCTCCCCTGTGGAAACTAAGTTATGTCCTTCCATTAATGGTCAGCACCTATGGTAAGCACCTCAATAGCAGGCATCCTACACTCACGCAGCTCTGGCCGGGAGTTCTTTCAATGACTTGAAGAAACCGGCAAATGAAGGGTTTGTCAATAAGAGTCAATGACTTCATACCTAAACACCCTACAAGTGATTGAAGGTAAGCATGCTTATCGCAAGGTGCAACCACTGAATTTTCAAGAGGCAGAACACTTTGCGCAGAAAGTGATGAGGATTTACTCCAAGTGAACTGCATTAGGCCCTACCAAGACTCAAGAGAATGAGAACAGCGCGGCTGGAAACTCATATGGCAAAACCAGATGAAACATCAATACCATACGAAGTGCTTTAAAAATGTGATTGAAAATGGTTTTCCCTGGCTCAAACAGACCCTTCCGTAGCTTCAGAATCAACCCTGCATGGAATTCAGCCATGGAAACATTCCATGTCTACAATAATAATTATAAATAATAATATAATTATAAAATCTGGCATGGACTTATTCGATTAATTATCATTAGGATAATGGAGTTATGTGTGCACTGGTGCGGATGGGAATTAATGGAAATAAATAATGCAAGAAAGCGACGCGGTTCCCGCGAGTTACTTGAAATCGACGCCCTACAGCAACAGCTAGAAATAGTAAGGGCTCAGCTGATAGAAGATAAGCAGTAATGCATGACATCATCCATAAATATGGGAAATTCAAACGATTACAAAAAAGTGCATGAAGATCATAAAACAATAATACAAAATCCAACCACCTTGTGCTGCAGTGAAAGTGGTCATATATCCTATCAAAGTTTAAAAAATCCGACGG
This sequence comes from Sweltsa coloradensis, assembly GCA_024449915.1. Classification (NCBI taxonomy): domain Eukaryota; kingdom Metazoa; phylum Arthropoda; class Insecta; order Plecoptera; family Chloroperlidae; genus Sweltsa; species Sweltsa coloradensis. Next base: position 2,882 of record JAMZAV010007356.1, on the reverse strand, counting down.
CGTGTCAATGCTATGCCAATACAGCCCTTCAGGCATTTGTTTTCACTTTAAGATTCTCAGGAAAGGTTCGAGATGAAAAGAAAAATTAAAAACGATTTCAAAGCATTATGGTTGACTACGTAGGCGACCGCAAGCGTTCTAGACTCGACGCTGTGCGCGAGTTTGTCGGCGGCGTCTTTACAATAACAACAACAGTGCGCTGGTAAAATTTATATGTGCTCTTGTGATAAATCCCCCACATTGAGAGAGACAATAGGTTTTCTTAAGACGTGTTGTTATTCAGATCTACTACTGTGTGCATGAAACAGATGCAATTAATAAAGATACATGTTTGCAATACCTTATCTAGAGGGACTACGGGAATTGACATTAATGGAGGAATTTATTGCAAGAATAATACCGATTTTAAATATGACTTTTGCAAAGTGGTCACACATACCAATAGACTTCGACACATCCAATAAAGAACTGAGATTTATGCTGTACTTGTTATACACATTAAAAATGTAGATAAAAAACCTACAACAGCGGAGGCCAATACTAAGAATGTCCCTTCAAAAACAAAAATAACTTTAATGGAGATCCCTGCGTCTCAAGTGGCGGCTATTTTCCACAAGAGGGACTAATTTGGCAAGGCACTACACGTCTCTCTATAAGTAGACCAGCAATGGGTAGTCTCAAGAATGATAGCGTAATTAGGAAAAAGAAGTGGCGGAGTGGATGCTACGGATTTGTGATTTCTATGATGAAAAACAAAGTCATTCTATTCAATACAGAAATTGATTTAAAGCACCGATCACGTGATATCACTTCACAAACTCTAAGACAGTAAACTGAAAGCACTATTGTAGCTCCTAACGTAAAAGAACGCACGATCAATCCCCAAGTAATGACAGTTTCATGTGTCCTACCCTGAAATTGCCAAGAATGACAACAAGGATCCTGTATGTGTGTACTTTTGCTCTCTTGAAAGACCTACACATCGGGCAATGTTGGTGTGGGCATCTATTTCTGTGTAACACATGTAACAAAATGTTTGTAGTTCGTACTAAGATCCACCATTTCAATAAATGTAAAGCAATTGCAAAGACTTATTTTCAAAATCATTCTTAAAAACGCACAAGACAATCATCAAAAGAATGCCTTTCCTCTGGATCTTCACCTCGAAGTTATGTACAACTGTTAACAGAAATAATCCCTCTCCGGATTCTTCACCTCGAAGTATGTACAAGCTGTTTAAAGAAATAAATCCCTCTCCGGATCTTCCCTCAAAGTTATTGTACAAGCCTGTTCAAAGAATAAATCGATCTTCACCTCGAGTTATGTACAAACTGTTTATAAAGAAATAAATCCCTCTCCGCGATTCTGCACCTCGAATTATGTACAAACTGTTTACAGAAATAAATCCCTCTCCGGATCTTCACTCGAAGTTGTACAAGCTGTTTTAAAGATATTAAGTCCGATGTAAAAGTGTCATATAATATTTAAATGATGTATTAAGGGATGATTTCAACCTCCGATTTGGTTTACCACGCAGTAAAAAAAAAAAACAACCAGTTGCACAACTTAAGATAACTTTTCATACAATTAGCAGATAAAGAAACTGATTCAACCTTCACCACCGGAAATCAAAAAATGCTTACATGAAATTACACGCAGAGTTCTTGACGCTACAATAAAATTCGACCTTGTGTGAATGGATGAAAGGTAGCTAGGAGAGGATCTGCGGAAATCACATCATGTCTATTAAAGTACGACATGGCGAACTTCAATCGTCTTGCTGAAGGAGAATATCTAATCGGTGTTTTGGCCCAGAACCAACACTGAGAGTTTAGTTAGTTATTTAACTAGTTACTAGGGTTGAAGGCTTTATTGACCAGGATTTTTGGGGGGAGTGTTGGAGTATAATCTCTGTTCAAGAAGGGCTGCGAGGGGTTAATGTGTAATCTTAATTGAACTTCCGTTTTAGCCCGTTTAGAAAAATCACTTAACAAGACTAACTAGAATGCAGTGGTTCTTATTTCTCTTTATATCACCCAATCCAACATCATTCCACATCAAATTACGAACAATAGCTATAAACACTTATTACGGGCCTACAAAGACCTTTTAGAATTGTAAGTTTAAAAAAATTGTAGGTGTGTTCCAGATAAATTCCCAAAAATCGGGGCCTAAGAAAATAGCCTATACAAAGCTGGGAAAATATTGGCTTAAAACGCAAACCCTCAAACCCAAGATATATTGGTCATAGACCTAAATAAATAACCTAAAATATTTTGACCAGGGGGGCTTGCGCATGCCTATATATTGGTAGGTCTAGGGACTTACCAGTTTTTAACTTTAAGAAATGAATTATTTAGAATAACCTTTCTTTATTTTGGAATATAAAACTCACTTCAAACTTGAATCAAACTCGCAAACTTTGACTAGATTAAAATGATGTTTTCACACAGCCCTATAAGCATTACCATTTTTTGTCATTTGCATCTTATGGCCAACTCAAATCCAAGTGTTTTCTTGTCTTTTATAAAATAACGCTTTTTAAACTAAATTTCCCCGGCAATCATGACCGCCAATGAGAAGAGGTTGATGGGTGCTATACGGGTCAAGATTTTTCAGGCCCATAGGCCCAGGCTAGTGCATTTTCGAGTGTGGGCGAGTTACCGCCGAAGCCCCAGGCCTACAACCCGGCCAAGGCCCACCTTATGCCTATGACAAACAGCCCTCTGCTAAAAAGCCGGCACAGCAAATGACCGATTCCTCGTGTTGTATGCTAAAAGACTATTTCCCTAGACAGTGAACGTTACAAAAAAAACAATAAACAATACTAATCACTGTTGAGGATAAAAGCCCCCTAGATGGTGGAAGCATTTTAATTTAAA
>JAMZAV010007355.1:0-32057 GCA_024449915.1 Sweltsa coloradensis | reverse complement strand
GTATGCATTTGATGTAAATTTCTTTTAATTTAAAATTTGTATTTGCTTTTTTGGTTTTAGTTTGTCAGAGATGATATACACAAGGGTATCATCGCATACATCACCACTATACATTTTGTGACGAAATTTCCTATATCATTTATATAAATGATATAGAGCAAGGCTGCTAGTACTGAACCCTGCTGAACACCAATATTATTTTGTATAGGGTCTGATAATTCGCCATCAATATTTACAACTTGTGTTCGTCTTGCATAAGTTTTTCAAGCCACTTCAGAGCATCTCCCGTAACTCCATAGTGCTGAGTTTTTGTATAAGGATTGGCCTTGATACTATCTCAAAAGCACGTTGTAGGTCCAATGATACGGCTACAACAAATTTCTTATCATTAAAGGGTGCATTTCTCCATTGAGAGAAAATCCACTGCAACGCAGTTTCTGTTGATCGTGTGTCTTCAAAAACCAAATTGTTTCACATAAAGTAACAGATTTTCTTAAAAAGTAATCAGATAGCTGTTCATGTATCCAAATTTCTAAAATCTTCTCGTAAATAGGTAAAATATTGATAGGTCTAATGTCTTTAGGCAGTTTTTGGATTATCTATCTTTGGTATTCCAATTATTGTTGATTTTTTCCAGCTTGATGGAACTTTATTTGTTGTTATTGATGCATTAATAATTTTAAGGACATTTTCACCAATGCTTGGCAGTATTTTCTTGAAAGTTTCAACTGATATCTCATCACCTGTACCAGCTATCTTAAGGTTTATTACAATTCTCTTTAAGTCTTGTGCTGTCATGAGCTTATATTCTGTAAGTGATTAACTATTTGGAGTAATTTCTTTAACTTTTTTGTATAAATCAAAATTTGGTACTTCTGGGATCGACTGTTCAAGTTCTTGAATACTTTTCACTAGAAACACATTTAGTTTATTTGCCACTGTGGTAATTGGGCTATTGTTTTCAAAAGTAACATTTTTGAAAATATCTTTTTTTACTTTATCTTTAGTTTAGAGCTTATAATATGTTTCAAAGTTAACCACATTTGTTTAGGGTTTCCTTTACGGGAAGTAGCTGCAGGTTGTCTGTACGAAAAGCTTGTAAGAATGGATGAACCATACTGGAATAGGGAGCCACATGAGAATCTAAAAACACAAAGAACATTTATTACAGAATCAAAAAACATTCTAAGAAGATTGGTTGAAGAAAAAGTCCTAGAACACATACAAGACATTACAAAACCCAATATACATCTATCAGCGCTTGACATCTTGCACAGATTGCATATAGAGCGATAAACGGTAGAAAGGACAATCACCAGGATCTTGAACTAAAAATGACAACATACTCATATCTGTTTATAGAGAGTATCCAGAGAATGTGTGGTTGCACGTTTACATGGACGGATCGGTCACACCACGGCAGGGCCCAATGCAGGGGCTGGAGTATACAGCAGGGAGTTTGAAGACTCAGTCCCTGCTGGAAGGGAAAGGTAGTAACTATGATGGGGAAGTAAAAGCGATAGATAGAGCCTTGGGAAAAATGGAAAAGTTCATAGATAGGAAAGCAGTTATTTTGATAGACAGTAAGGCAGCTATAGAGGCAATAGTGAACAAAGTGGAAGCATACTATGAAATTAAGAAGTGTAAAGTTAAGATTCTAAGGTTAATGCAGACTGGGAACACAATAGTTCTGCAATGGGTGCCTGCCCACTGTGGTATCAATGGGAACGAAAAGGCAGACTTCCTAGCAAAGATGGGAAGTAAGAAGGAACAAATTGCAAAACCCGTGTCCTCATCATCATCATTATCCATCGCCGTTTCCTGCTTCTGGCAGGGTCAGCTTGGGTTTCGCGACCAAATTCTTCCACTTCTTCCTATCCTCCCACAATCGAGTCTCTGCTACATTCTTCCAGCTCTCTCCTCTAGTATGTAGGTCTCTTGCTATGGTCTCCTTCCATCTCTTCCGTGGTCTCCCCCGTCTTCTTCTTCCTTCGATTCTTTTCTCATACATTCTCCTGGGCATCCTTTCTTCCCGTCATTCGTTTCATATGCCCAACCATCTCAGACGTGTCCTTCCCATCCTGTCACCTAACTTCTCCACCCCAAGCATCTCTCTGATGTTTGTATTTTCTAATTCTATCTCTTCTTGTCTTGCCCACTGTGCTCCTCAGGAATCTCATCTCCGCCGCCTGAATTTGGCTTTCTTCTCTGTCACCCATAGTCCAGGTTTCTGCCGCGTATGTGAGGATCGGTATGAAATAGGTCTTGTATAGTGTCATCTTGCACTGTATAGGTATTTCCCTATCCCACACCAGGCCTTTTAGGCACTGGTAGAAATTGCTGGCCTTTTGGATTCTGTTAGTGATTTCCTTTTTGATCTTCCCGCTTGCCATTATTTCACTTCCTAGGTATCCAAAAACTCTCCACCACCTCCAGGGTTTCTGCTCCAATCTTGATCTCTGCATGGTAGTTCCTTACATCTCCTTCTCCTGGCATAGTAACAACCTTGCTCTTGATCACACTTATCTTCATGCCGGCCTCTTCAATGTGCCTCTTCCACAGGTCTGTGTACCTCTGGAGTACCTCCTCATGCTCCGACCATGCCACGAAATCATCGGCAAACAGCATAACCTCTACCTCTTCCGTTCCCTCCATCTTTACTTTGTTGTGGATGTCATCCATCACTATTATAAATAGCAGTGGTGACAGCACACTTCCCTGCCTCAGTCCTTGTGTTATTTGGAACCACCCTGACAGCCCAAACTGTGTTTTTATACAGCTTTCACATACTATGTACATACTTCTAACCCTGTCTTATCAGTCCTTTGTCCACCCCTTTTCTTTCCAAGCTTTCCCACACTACATTCCTTGGCACACTATCATAAGCCTTCTCGATGTCTAGGAAGACCATACTCATTTTTTTACTCAGCTCCCAACTCTTTTCCATGGCCTGTCTAAGTATGAATATAGGATCTATTGTGGATCTCCCGTGTCCTACAGTGCAATAAAATCACATCTCAAATCAGCCCACAGCAATGAAGTAAAAGAAAGATGGAAAGAGGAGTCAAAGGATAAAAGCTGGGAGGCTTATGCTAACAAGAAGAGAAACTTAACATACAAAAGGAAGATAAAAACAGGAATGTTTTGCTTGGAGACTAGGCATGACCTGCTGGCAAAACATCTCCATAGATTCAGAATAATCGAATCAGATGTATGCAGATTCTGTAACGACGGAGTGCAAGACAAACGACACTTACACGTATGCACTGGACTGAAGAAAGTGACAGACGAAATGCCAGAGGGCATGGATAGGAATGAGAGGGAGGCATGTCTCTACTGGGTGGCTAGACGCATGATGACTTTATAAAGTAGTTGCGGGTATAAGAAAACAACAATTAATAGTATAATAGTATAATAAACCCAGCAAGTATAAGACACAATGGCAAAAACTAAAACGTTGATAAGTATTCTAAGAAAATTCAGATTCTTAGGCCTATGCTTGCATGTAGGCTAATGTTAGTTAAATTCACAAAAATCCTGAAAATTTCAATCATTCCTTTACGTAATAAATAATAAATAATAATACACAAAATAATAAAATACTAGTTATTTTCAAGGATTTCTCGGGATTTTTTAAGGATAAAAATAATTACTTAGTGGCAACCCTGCAGTAATATACTAATGTTATATACACACTCAAGCCATACTAACTACTACTAAGGTGCCAGACCAGACTAATACGTTACAAACCCTTTTATCAGCCCGGATGGACCGATTTGTGTTGCAAACATCAAGTTGAACTCAATTGGTTCGGTCAATTCATTGCCCGAGAGTGGAGAGCGGATGTTGAACTTCTTGAGAACTGCAGCCATCTCATCTTTGTTCATTCCATCAAGCTGTAAAGGAATCCGCCACAAACCATCTAAATTTTTTGTGACATGGTTGCATGCAATCTGGTGTTTTATATTATTATTATTTAATATAATTATATTTATTGTATCAAAAAGGCTTTACAATTTACCGTATTTACTTGATTACAGGCCACCATCGAGTAATGGCCGCACCCTTATTTTGACCACTCAAATTTTAAAGAGTAGCATGTTAATGTTATTGGAAAATGGCTTCACACAATGGCCGCACCCCACTTTTAGAACTTGATAATTTTAAATATACCCGAGGCCTATACTCGCATTTAAATACAGTATTTGAGTTTAATATTAACTAAAGAAAATTAAAACTCACTGCCTGGATGTTGAATGAATGTCAATCTGGCACCTCCTTCAGTCAAAACCTAATAAAACTTAATAGGTACATTATTGTGCTCTTTTGAAGAGAAGAGTCTAGGCCTAGTCAAAATGAATACTCAATTTCAAACGTTCGTTTCACGGTGCACTCCTCTTAGGTGAGTCTACCTTCCCGGCGATGCCCGGCGGACCATCTATAGTTTGATCAATTGTGGATTATAGCAGTGCTATTTGGTCACCTTTTCAAGTGGTAAAGAGTGGGCTACCTTGGTCTGTGTCAAAATTTCAAATCAAACTTTTTTCACTGATCTTTTTTTAAGTTCGAGTTCGAGTTTCGAATGTTTGCACATCTCTAGATAAAATAAGTTCAGTTCCATAGCTTTTACCACTACAAAAAGCTATGCAGAACTGTGTTTTAGTTCTCTTTCACTTCCCTCCTTCCTACCTTAACTACGATGTCTTGGCATTCATCCTTGACCTCTTGCGAAGTCTTCTTCTCTCTGGCAACCTTCTCTAGGTGAGCTTTAATAAGATGGTCCAGTCGGAAACACTCCCGGAAACGACATCCTTCACTCAGTCAGCGAATCGATCAACGTGGCCCGACGCTCTGTGAAACAGTTTTGTCTTGTTTAGAGATGTAAAATTACTGGTAACATTGAAAATGGCAATATTACAAGTAAAATTACTGAACACAGCAATTTTCTATATTTTCTCTTAATATACTTTTAGTCCGCATACATGACAGATTTCCGCAGGAAGCAGACATAATAAGTAACTAGTCAAGTTCAAATATGTTGTAGGTTATTTTAATGAAATATATTGCAATCAAAATAAATAAATGCAATGCATAAGAAAAATATATTATTTTCAAAGAAAGTAGTTGGGAACTGAGCTGGGTTCCAAATGCAGTGTAAATTTGATATGTACAGTAACATTGTTGTTAAAAAACACCAGGAGTGCAGGTGAAAAGTTTCACACTAGACACAATAAATGATGGGAGGAAACTACATTCATACATACATACATTCCACACATAACTCAAGGAATCTGTGTCTTTTACCGTGTATAAATCGTATCACTTTTTGTTTTTTAAATACACACTTTCAGCCAGATAACTAAAATAAATAGTAGCCGGTCACTAAAAACTATGATCTTCACTTTTTTGTAAAATAACTGAATGTTTCAATGTGACCAAGAACTGGGTAATATTACCGACTCACATCACGTGTCTTGTTCAAGGGCTTGGTAGATGGTCAATATAGTTGCTCAACAATGATGCTAGGAGTTGGTGTGCATTTGATATATTGTATAAATTGCCCGCTGCCGGACATTGCAAAAATGTTCAAAACAATCTGAACTAGGCCTACAGTACTTGGCAACTGACTGTCAGATTTTTAAAAGAAGCATGTAATGGTTGATCAGGATCACCAATCAAAACTGTAGGTGTCACCACTGTTAATTTATATTATTTACTACAATTCAGAAATAAAAAAAGTCCACCCCAACCGGGATTCGAACCATGGGTCTCCCACATTCCAGGTGAGCGTCTTAACCACTAGACTATCAGGACGGAGACGAGAAACACATTCATTCTATCATCAAAGCAGTCTGCAGCCGATGTTTTTTCCCCCCCTTTTTTTCTTTTTTTCTTTTCTTTTCATTCCCCACCTTTTTTATATTTGATCATTCATTAAATACATCTAATATCATTTTTATTTGTAACAAAATTGTTGTGTTTTAAATGCATTGTTTTGTAATGCTACTATTTCAAATATGTACTTAAATGTAGTTTATTTTAGTTTCTGCATCTATGTAATTACCGTATTTACCCGATTGAAAGCCTACCATTTTTGACACATTTTTGCAGTTCAAAAAGGCAACCCCGGCTTGGAATCGATGGCAAACTTATTAGTATTTACATGCTACACTCTTTTGGTTAAATGAACTTCAAATCAGTGGTTGGTTTGCATTCGGTATCGGCTTGCAATCCAGTAAATACAGTAGATTTATTTAGTTGTCCTCCTTAGTAAATCAGTTTTTATAACTGAATAGGATAGACGTTAAATAAATAATAATAATAATAAAAATAATCACTAAGAGGCTGTTTATTTATGTTCTTTTAATGGTATGTAAAAATTTCATTTTACCATATCAGGCTATGCTACGAGAACAAATAAAAAAAAAAAATCGCGATCATCCGAGTTTTTCGGTAATTCGAGCTGCACCCGGTCTCATCCACCTCGGATAATAGAGGTTTTACTGTCTTTTCGAACCATCAATACAAAAAGACCTCGATTATCCGGGGTGGATGGGACCTAGGTCCTATGTTTCGGTTAAAGAAAACCTTGGATAATCCAGACTTTCTTGTTCAACTCCAGAGCCCTAGTATATGAAAGTGATATTTTAAGTGTAAAACTAGTGAAAAAACCATTAAAAGAACATAAATAAATGAATAATAATAATAATAAATTGTATTTGGAGTCTACCCACTTTTTTATATACTGATTTTCAGTGGGGACAGTAAATCAAAAGCGACCAAGCCAACCCTGTAGACTCTGACGCAATCGACGAGTGAGCGATAACCAACCAAAGATCGATATTTTTAATAGGAATAGAAATCAGTGGTATGGAACACCCGCGGATCAACGCCAGAATCAACAAGGCCGATTCAGAACAACTCTGAATTTATTATGTGCTTCGTTGCTAGGACGGCTCCAAAATCACCGTTTACAAACTCCTAAGACAAAAACTGATGGACTCAAGTCCAAATCAGAAGTTAAAAAACTTCTACCTTCTGCATTGGAAGCAGATCGCTAAACAACAAGACCAACGAGCCACACAATATAATAAATATATTAAATTAAAATGTTTTTATACATAGGATATATAGGATTATTAAATAATAAAATAAATATAAATAGCATCTTAGTGATGACTTGGGTACTCGGGGGGGGGGGGGGGGGGGGTGAAAGTATTGCTCGCAAGTTCCACTTTGCCCATTCCCCCATTCATCCACTTCTCGGTCGTCGGAGCATCACAGCCCGGGTAGCAACGGAACATGTTCAGAATGCTTCCGTGTTGGCATTGCTTTTCATCGTCACCGGTCTAGTCACCTAATCAATGTCCATTTCTTCATAGCCAGCCCTATCATTCGTCCGTCTCAAGGCCTATTTGTGTCTTTCTCTCTCTCGTCCGCAGACTTCGAGCAAGGGTTTGGTCGCGGCTGCGGGAAAAACTCACAAAGACCCCCAGCCTTCAGGCTGGGGTTCCCTTCTCCACCCACCTCTCCAATATACTAAACTAGCCATTGGCCTTTTTCCTAATTGTAAAAAGACCATATGAGCAATGGCTCAACTTTTCTCTGCCCCTACCCTTGACCCCCGCCCCCAACCCCCCTTACAACTCATGCACTGGTCCATTCTTACGTCATTATAGTAAATAGAACACGCATGGGCATTCCCGATTTTAAAAAACACATTTCGACTAATTTTTTTAAAGCGCGCCTGAAACCGCTTGGGTACACGGAGTCTGGTTAAAATTGGAGCAGGTATAAACGAGGTCTTACTGTAAACGCAAAATAAAAATGCCAAATAAACACTTTACTTATTACCATTTAAAAATACCACCTTTACTACAAACAAGATGGGCACGTAAGTGTAGGCTACCCATTTATAATCCTCTTTAAATTTAATCTAGTAATCGATTTGCTTTAGCTTGATATTGGATTTACATAAAAGAAAATGAGCAGCACCCAAACAAAAATTAACCCAAAGCCTCTATTCTTGAACCTTATTACCAAGACAAACCCAAAAAGAAATTTGAAGCAATCAAGCCAATTGTAATTTAGAAAATCAAGACAGAGCGCATCTCTTCAGATGCGCCGCCCTCAAGAATGACAAATTTACTCCCTGCCCGATGACCTGAGCAGGATAGAAAAAAGGGGGCAGTCTTATATTGGATAGCAAGACAGAAGAATGGCTGAAGAGGCCAACTTTGCACAAGAAAAAAAACAAAAAACAGTAATTTGCATGGATTTGCTGTAGGGCTAGACTTAATATTTAATATTTTTAACGGCAAGAAATCTTTAATATTTTAACATTCTTTATCAATCAGAAAATGATGTACTAGCTTATTAAATAGAATTATTCCTGCATATGCGTGGGCTTTTTGTATAGCCAAGTCTATGGGATATCAAAAAAAACTACTCCTTTCTTCCTCGAATTTGTAAATGGTACGTAATGAGATTAAAATAAGAAACTAGTGTTTATCCAGAATCACACACACCCATTTTCATTGTGTGCAAGCATTACAGGAGAAAGGGGGTTTAACACCTGGCTGCCAAATGATTGGGTTTTCTTGACAACTGCATCCACTATAAAGGCAAGCAGTTTGCCACATATTTGATCTTAGCGTACTTTTATTACACTGGTGATTCTTTTAAAATCGTCTATAGCAATGAACAACATCTCCGAGACACAATTCTTACTTTAGAACAGGTTCCGGAGTTAAGATGGAGCAATCCACTTCTAGCATCTGTTCTTCCAGAACAAAGAAACTTCTCCATGCATTCAGCATGTTTGCCTTCAGAGCACATCCCATGGGACCAAAGTCAAACTGCCCAGTGATACCTGAAACATAATTCAGTCAGAAAGTGGTATCACCCTTGTGATTGATGTACTCAACAGCCATAAGCATGTGCCATACACAAACTACGAGAGTATTCATATTCTTTATTCACGTTGATCAGTACATTGTACGGATGGCTTCTTCAAAGAGAGAGTGTGGAATAATAATATTCTACATTACAAACCTATTTTAAAATTAAAACAATCACAGTAGGCCTATACAATAGGCCCAACTTATCCCCTATAATAAGACCTATAATAAGAGAATAAATAGTTGAATAGTTGAGAAGAGATGGATAAGAAAAAAACAAAGCCAGGTAATAAAATATGAATTAAAATACAATAATTTAGTCAAATAAAGTCAGAAGAAGAGTGAGTGTTCATGTATAGAAAAGAAGTCAAAGGGCAGGCCTAAAGATCGGTAAAATATTGTACTCCGTGGAGAAGTCTTAAAAGAAAAAGATGAATTTAAGTACCGTATTGTCTAGGGTGTCCATTTGTCCCGTTAAAAACGGGACAGTCGTTTTTTAGGGACCTGTCCCGGTGTCCCGACAACTGTTCACGGGACGCTGTTTTGTCCCGTTTTTGTAAATTATACCGATTTCACGTGTAGCTCGTGGCTCGTCTGCTGTAAATTTACGGACTCTATGCGTATTCTGTGTACACTTTTCTGCTGGCCTTGACTTTGCACGAATGAATGCGTTATCAGGAGGCGGAGTGTAGAGGGTGGGTGGGGTTGGTTGACGGCATCAGTAACACGAATTGTCCTGAGCCCCAACGAAGTTGCTGCCTTTTTGCAGCCGAGCAACATGATACGCGAATCGTGTCCGTTCTTGTCGATCTACTACCTTCAGGAGCATCCAGCGATCAGAATGCCGAAACGTAAGTTTACTGACGCTATAAAAACGATTTTTCCTTTCCAAAAAACAGGGTTTTCGGGTGACAAAGTGGAATGCACGATTGCAAGGCACAATGTATCAAGCATGGAGGTAGGTCAGATGTTGTAAATCACATAAAAACAATCAAACATAAAAGTGCGTTGCAAGCAAGAAGCTCAAGTGATAAAATGACAGCGTTTTTTTTTGCAAAGAAAATTATGGACCAACAAAACATTCTCTAGCTGCTGATAAAGGTACTTTTGCTTACCATACAGCCCAACACAAACCCAGTTCAGGTCAATGGACTGTACTTCACACTCATAAAAAAACTGTATGGCAAAAAAATTTTGTGTCTCAAAAAGTATAGCCCGTGCTATAATTGGTAAATGTGTTGTCCCCTTTTGGGGGAGGCTCAATTCACAAAGATCTGGGAATGCAAGATTATTTCAGTTTGGTCGATTCGTCAAAAATTTTAATTTGATAATTCACCCAAAACAAAAACCCTTTCCTTGGGTCCTTGCTTGCTCAGACGTTGTAAATGCTGTCGTGAGGAAAAATTTAGCCTCTGGCGGCTGGGGCTTCGCCCCAGACCCCTTCCATTCCGCGCAACTTACAAACCACAAAGTCTACTATCTGATAACTGTCTGTCCCGTTTTTTCCTTTAAAATATGGACACCCTAGTAATGTGCTGAATATAAGCCTACCCTTTTTGTCATAGTTTAAATCTAAAAGTTCCTTACCACATATATGCATATGCTTATGCATTGTTTTATTTATATAACAACAAGAAAAGTTAGGGGGTCGGTTTATATTCAAGGTCAGCTTATATTCGGGCCAAATACGGTTTTTTGGGAATTATAAACAAACGTGCAAAAGTGGGAGGGAAGTGTCTCTAGAGCAGTTTTTCCCAACCGGGGGTTCCGCCGACCGACATTGTTACCGGTCCACGAATTTCTGCTGCAATTTGTGAAATTTATGAAAATTTTTTTAGAAATGTGAAAAAATTAAAAAAAAATTTGTTTTGCACTTTATTATTTTACATGTATGGGGATGAAGGGTTTTAATTATATTTTCTTATGAGGAGAACTTGTTAAAAATAATCATACGACTACAAACACCCACTTTTACCAACAAAAAAAAAGTTGAGAGCTTTGCGGCAGACAGGGTAACGACAAGGGGGTAGGTAAACAAAGGAGTAGGCCTTTTCCCTTTTTTTTTTCGAGGGAAAAACAGAAGGGCCCTACAGTACAACCTTGCTAGTACAACGTTCAGGAGACAGGAAAAAGTTGTTTGTCACGACGCTTCTATCAAAATATAAATAAAAACATAAATTTATGCAAACTGAGATTAACCAAATAGGCCTACAACAAATTTGAAAAAAACATACAAATATCTATACAAATGAAAATAATTAGTTTCACGTGTTACTTATTATTAATAAAACAATATTAACGTAACAGGACTAAAATATCTAAAAAAGTCCAGCGCCAGATTTTTGTGTTAGCACGAAAAGCGTTGAGGCGAGAGAGAGTTGCGGCGATGTAATCGCGACCCAAGGGTCGTACTGCGAGAGGAGGGGAGGGGCGGGCGTGGCACCGGTGCGCAACGATCCCTTCACAGTGAGTGCACGTTGGGGATACGACTGAGAGGGGGGGAATCCAAGTGCGCGTTCGTCGAGCGGGCCCGGCTGACTTTTTCAAGTTGTGTGGGAAGGAATTTATGATGCAATTTTTCCCTCGGGTTCCAATGACGGCACGTCCCAAAGCGCCCGGCTGCAGCTGGGGTGGGGGGGGGGGGGGGGGAGGGGGCGGTATGGTAGCCTAGAAACACCATTTTACATTTGGAAGCCATTTGCGAGGGTAATAAAAAAGTTTTTTTTGATCTTGAGTTTTACAAATTTTTGTTTTTCCCAGGCCTCATTCAACCGTAGAGTGTAGTAATGAGTTTACCCATTATATTGCGTTGAAAAATTGGGAAGGGGAAAAACTAGAACCTTATGGGGAATTTGTAGGACGTCCCCAAAAAAAATGTACAACCGCGATCGTTTATATTTAAAAAGGGTTGTTATAGCAAAGGGTTTACTGTTTTGTTTTACAACTTGTGGACTGCTGTGCCCGCTTCCTGACACGCGTGAAAAGTAACACTTTCACAATAATTTTTAATTTTTCCAAAAAAGACTAAAGATTTCATACAGAGGCTTCAAAAACGAGGAATTTCACAACTAGACTAACTTTTAAAATTTTAAACTAAATAAAACTGGGAACAGTAAACATTTTCAATGGGGGGAAAGGGAGGCCTAAGAAGGACCCAAAACACTGAGTGAAAAGACCACTAGTTGGTCGAAATGTATCAGCAACTTGTCTACCAGGGGCGTAGCAACCATGGCGCGAAGTTTGCGCCCGGGCCCGGTGCCTCAGGGGGGCCCCCTTTGAGGCCCCCCGAATAACAATGTGTCCAGTTAAATGAGACTGAATACCACTATATAGAGAAAACAATATATTATAAAAAATAATTTTAAAAATATAAAATGTTTTTATTAACATTGGAAAATTAATTTGTCAATTTTGACAAAGAAAGATGGCACTTATTATTGTTGTTTGCATTGTATGCATCTTTTTAAAACATAGGGTCTTTGGGTAACCAGACGACCCAGTTTTAACAAGATTGCCCCGTTTTTGTGTGATCTTTTCCCGGAAATTCCAAAAATAGTTGTTGGGACGGTTTTCCTGTCTCAGATCGCTCTACCAAATCATCAAAATCAAATAAAATCATCATTTATCTTGAGCAAAAAAAAGGTCCAAAAAAATTTCCACCTCCGGCGGGTAGGGCACTCCGTGTAGCCCACGCAACAAACAGGGGCCCATCCGAGAACCTTGCGCCCGGGCCTTGAGTTACTAGCAAACGCCACTGTGTCTACAATCTATTTGTGTCTGTGCGACCCTACCCAACCCGTTTTTAAGGTAAGCCGTCGTCCTTATGTTTGTTATTATGTTTATTCATTTCCCAGTTTAAGTATCCTAGGCCATTTAGGCCTCATCTATACCTAAAAAAAATTACACAACTGACTACACAAGAATGTGTCTACAGACTAAAAGATATTCCTACTATTTCCTACGAACCCCAGTCAGGCAAAATTTTAACGACAATTGCTATAAATCAATAACGTGTCCTTAAAGCGGTACTTTTAACGACAATTGCTATAATCAATAAACTAGGCCTATGTCCTTCAAGCGGGCTTAAAAACCTTATATTCATACTACCTCCCCCTTACTTATGGGAGATGAGATGTGATTGGTTTTATCCATGTGATCTTCCAGATTTGACAGCTACATTGCAGTCTTCTTTTGGATTTATGTCACGGAAGTCAACAGTCACAACAAAAAAGCAGTTTAGTAAAGGTTTGTTCTGTGGCCCGGTAAACTCAATTGGTAGAGTTTATGGCACGTTCAGCCGGAGGTTCTGGGTTCGAACCCAAGTCAGGGCAAACTTTTACGACAATTGCTATGAACCAATAACTATGTCCTTAAAGCGGGCTTATGCTTAAAAACCTTAGGGCCTATATTCATTACCGGTATTATTATTACCGTTATTATTATAGTGGTTCTTTATTGTTCAAACAATCTCAGGTACATTTCGTCCTGGTATACACAAGGCGGGGTGAGGCCCAAGCCCAACAAAGTTTACATTATAACAGCGTAAAAACATAAGTATAGTACACATAGTATTGTAGACAAAATTAATCAAATTAACAAAAATAATAATAAAGATGAGTGAGATAACAAATCAATAAAAACTTCTATCTATAAAACAAGCAATTGTATGGCAAAAATCTTTAAGAGCGAGAGAGAGAGAGAGAGAGCGAGAAACAGACAGAGAGAGAGAGAGAAAGAGAGAGAGAGAGAGAGAGATTGATTACTACAAAAATCTTCTGACTATGTGGCAGGTTTGAAGGATAACTGCTTTCTGCATGCTGATGTAGAGATTTGCAGACAGACCCAGGCATTGTAGGCTGGCAGAGAGGGAAGATGTATGACTCCAGTGGCTGAGATCAGGATAAGCACGACAGTAACAGTTTTCATTTTCCAAATTCTTGTTATTTCTTGACTTAAATTTTGATATCTTTCCACCTTAGTGTTCTCGGTGTTCTCAATATTTTTACTCATGGGGATCGCAATGTCAATTAGATATGTAATTCTGTTAGATTTATCGCATAAAATGATGTCCGGTTTGTTGTGGTCTATGGTTTTGTCTGTTATAACCTGTTTATCCCAATACATAATAAATTCTGCATTTTCGATCACAGGTGCAGGAGAATACTTGTAATAAGGAGTTGGATTGACAAGTAGATGTGCGTTCATTCCTAGATGTTGATAAACTATTTTTGCTACCTGATTATGCCTACTGAGATACCACGTGTTTGGCAATTGAAGGACACCCAGCTATAACATGGTCTATTATCTCGGTAAACTTTTTGCATTTTCTACACATATCATTATCATTGGATTTGATGATGAATTTTTTATAGTTGTTGGTATTTATAACCTGATCTTGGATGGCGAACATAAATCTTTCGGTTTTCAGCAAACAAATCTCCTTTGTGAATCCATCTAACTGATTTAACAATGCAATATTTGGCTGCTGGATGCTTTTCGGGTACCTCCCATGAAGTGTTTTAGTATTCCAGACATTCATCTTCATATTTAAATCTTCTATGTATATTTCTGGATGGAAAGAATCGTCATTTAGCCTGAGGGGAGTTATAGTTTTATCTCAGAGTTTAAGTTCTTGGTGATAATGGAATGTAGAATTAAGAAAGTATGATCTGAGTTTATGAACTTGCGAATAGCACAACGACCGAATATTTACCATTCCTCTTCCACCCTTTCCCCGTGGTATATATAACCTTTCAGAAGATGCTTTTGGGTGGTGAGTTCTGAAGAAGGTATTTGTCTTCTTGTTAAACGATCTAGGTCCATCAAGTCCACATCTGACCACCTTCACAATACCAAATGAAAAGGTCAAGATTGGTAAAACACCCATGCATTAAATGCCTTGATTTTATAGCTTCCTTTAACATTTGTTTTTAATATCGTTTTAACTCTATGTTCATACTTTTGTTTAAATATATTTTTAATTCCTTGTGGTTAAGAATGTTTTGCCTCATTCCTAGGTATTTGTATCTTTTCGCTATTGTTTATTTTTGGAATTTCATGATCAACACCATTTGGTAATTGTCAGTTTCTTGCAATTTTCCACTTTTCATATGCATTGAAGCACATTTATCTAATCCAAATTCCATATGAATGTCTTCACTGAATAATTTTACAATGTCAATTAAAATTTTGAGCTCTTCTTTTGATTTTCCATACATTTTAAAATCATCCATATACAGCAGATGTGTTATCCTTGTCATTATTTCTTTACAGGTAAGGCGATATCCAGCATTTGTTTGATTAAGTAGCTCTGATACTGGGTTTAATGCGAGACAAAACCATAGAGGGCTAAGGGTGTCCCCCTGGAAGATCCCTCTCTTTATTGCCATATTTTCAATATTAACAGAATCTGAATTGGTTTTTAGTATTATATTAATTCTCCATGAATTCATTAGATGCTTAAGCACCGTTATCAACTGTGGATTTACCTTATACAAATCAAGAACTTTGATTAACCAATCGTGCGGAACCGAATCAAATGCTTTTTTGTAATCTATATAGGCTACTGATAGATTCCTCTTTTTGTCATTTGCATGTTTTGTAACAATACTATCAATTATAAGCTGCTCTTTACATCCATATGCATTTTGTGTGCATCCTTTCTGTTCCCACGCTAAAATTTCATGTTCTGATAAATGTTCTGTTAATTTCAAGGTAAAGATGATGTCAGAATTTTATAAATGGTTGGCAAGCAAGTGATGGGTCTATAATTTTTGGGGTCCGATCTGTCTCCTGTCTTGAATATCATATTGGTTATACCTTGAGTAAAGAATCCTGGAACAAGTGATGGGTCGTGAAGTACTTGGTTAAAGAAATCCTTTAGTTTACAATGCACTGGCGTTAGTCTTTTCCACCAAAAGTTCTGTATTCCGTCTACTCCAGGAGCTTTCCAATTATGAGTTTTTTTTATTGTATATGTGATGTCATCTATATTTACTACTATATCCGGCATTTCCTCAATTTCATCTGTTCTTTGGTATATGTGAGGAAGCCATTCGGCCTCGCGGTTAAAATCTTTTGGTTCTGACCAAATGTTACTCCAATATTCCTCCAAGGCTTCTTTAGTAGGAGGAGGAATATTGTCGTTGTCAACCATAACTGTGTTTCCTAGTTTCCGATAAAACAGTTTCTCATTATTCTTAAACAATTTGTTTTCTTCGTGTCTCCTGCTACACTGCACATATCTTTTTAAACGTGCCGCTAGAGCTTTCAATCTTTGTTTCATGGTGTCCAAATAGTCTTCACATTTTAATCTGAAATCTTCTTCACACGGATATGTTCCAGCTTTCTCAAAAACACTGGTTAACTTGTTCCTCAGGGAAACCGATGTGTTATTTACTAGATATGCTGTTAAATGTCCAATATCCCCTCTTAGTAGTACGTTGATTCTATGTTCTAATCTTCTTTTCCATTTTTCCTCCCTTTTTGGTTTAGTACTATTGTTTTCTGAATTTCTTGGTTGGATAAGGTGAAAGTTGAACTTCTCTGCTACAGTGACTGCTCCACAAAATACAGCAAGATGATTTAAAATCAGTTGATCTAAATTACTTAAATATTCTTCCAATATGTTATTCAGACTGTTAATGTAAATGCATAATTTTATTTGTAAAAATCTTTGGTAAGTTCGGTCTCTCTTTGAAAGGAATGGGTTTCAAATTTGCTAATGTTGTTCATAAATGCTATTCTTATATGTTCTGTGTCGGTTCCATCATTATTTCTACCCTCATCGTCTCTTCCTAAAGCCTGAACCTCATGCACCTGTGCAGGGGTCGTGCTACTGTCGTCAGATTCGAAATTATCTCGTCTATATATTTCATACCCGACTTCTCGTCTTATTATGTTATTAATATTATAATTATTATTATTATTATTATTATTATTATTATTATTATTATTATTATTATAGGCAGAAGAGTTTGCGTACGTAGGTAGCATTATCACAAAGGAGGCAAAGATGGGAAGTGAGATCAGTAAAAGGGTGGCCCAGGCAGAATCCTTTTATCAGCAAGTAAGGAAGTTACTTTGGAACGAGGATTTCCCTAATGAATGCAAGGTGTTATTGTACAAGGTATACTATCTACCCATCCTTACATATGCTTCAGTGACCTGGACACTAGGAACCGTAGATGCAAGTAGGATTCAAGCAGCTGAAATGAAGTTTGTAAGAAGCATAGCCGGAATATCGAAGTTAGACAAAATTAGAAGCCAAGAAATCAGGACAAAAGTTGGAGTTGAGAAGCTATTATTCAAAATTGGACGAGAAAGGTTGAGATGGTATGGACATGTCAGAAGAATGGGAGAAGAAAGAATTCCAAGGACAGAATTTGAAAGTGGGGACAAAGTTAAAAGACGAGTTGGTAGACCAAGAGAGAAGTGGAAAGATCAAATAAGAAATGATATACAGGAAAGAGGTGAGAAGTGGGAAGAAGTCGAAGCAAGGAAACTGTGGGAAGACAGAAGTGGATGGCGTGAACTGGTGGGAAGAAGTGCGAGTGAACCTGAAGAGGACATGACAGGCCTGGCAAGCCGGTGTTAACTCATAAAATGCCCTAGAAAATTGGTGGCTATAGCCACCCCCTGACCTAACTTAAGTTGGAAACAGGAGTCAGATAGATATATATTATTATTATTATTAATTTCTGTTGTCCCAGTGGCTCAATTGGTAGAGCTATGGCACCTTAAGCCGGAAGTTCTGGGTTCGAATCCCAGTCGGGGCAAACTTTTACGATAATTAATATGAATCAATAATTATTATTATATTATTATTATAATTAATATTATTATATTATTATGATAGGCCTATTATTATTATTATTATTATTATTATTATTATTATTATTATTATTATTAAAAACTACAACTTTACCTCCATATATAGCAAACGATTGATCGAAAAAGAAACGTCGTCGCAGAAGGTCTTCCATTTTGGAACGGTCGAAAGTTGCAGACGACGGAGCCAGTGCCAGCTCCTTATCCTCCAGCACTTTCTTACGGATCTTTAACTCTGCCACAGCTTTCTTCACATCTAGCTCTGCAGCTCCACTGGTCTTGAGGGATCTGAAAAGATCACCCTGCACAAAACATACAATGTTATTGTTATTACAAAATATTCATTATTGTAGCCTGCGATAATTAGGCCCTAATCATTTCAGGTCTACTGGTAGAAAAAGCCGATATAGTCATATCTATATTACAATCATAAATAAATACAATGAATTCTCAAACAAACTGCTCTCCTATTATAATGAACATTGCCCTTTAAAAACAATAAAAAAATAAATCAACCTATAAATTGCAGAATTGGCTAACCAAAAGGTATTAAGGTTTCAAGTACAAATAAAAAGAAGTCTCTTATATATTAAATCTCATTCCCAAATGTGCCATTTTTGCAAAATATATCAAAAACATACTTGAAATTTACAAAAAGGTTCTAAAAAATGCAAAAATTGGCCACATAAGAGAAATCATAACAACTACAGACAAAAAATCAAAATCTATATGGAACGTAAAATACAGAAATAAATCGTAAACCGAAAAAGCGCCATAAAAAATATAACTTTACTCAATAAAAAAAACTCATTAATAAATGACGCCTTTGAAATTGCCACTACCTTCAATAAGTACTTCACGACGGAAGCATCTCTATTAACAAATAACATAACTTGGCTACTTGCGGAAACAATAAAACCACAATTTTCAAACTTACCTAACAAAGACAAACAAAAGCCCAAGTAAACTCCCTTTACTTTTATGAAAAAACCCCCAAAAATGAAATTAAAGATTAAGTACTAAAACTAAACCAAAATACTCTACAGGAACGATGATTTGTCAATTAGGGTATTCAAAAGATGTATCAATGAATTGCTGAACCATTATCTGATATTTTCAATACTTGCCTGGAGGACGGTGTCTTTCCCCAAGCATTGAAAATATCAAAAATAATCCCTATATTCAAAAAAGAAATAAACATATAACCAGTAACTACAGACCAATATCCATTCTTCCAGCACTTCAAAAATATTAGAAACCAAAATATACACCGAATGGCCCTCATTTTTTGACGAGTTTAATACCATAACAGAGAGGCAAAATGGATTTAGCAAGGCAAATCAACAAGCGACACAATCAGTAGATTTCTTAAAAAACTGTTGTCGGAGCAGTAGACCTAAATTTACCCACATTGGGTTATTCTGCGACCTCACAAAAGCGTTTGATTGTGTTGACCATACAATACTACTAGCCAAACTAAGTACTATGGCATACGTGGGAATGGTCTAAAGCTTATAACTTCTTACCTGACTGACCGACTGCAATGCGTCGAAATAACTGAACTAAAAGACAACAAACTTACAAAGACTAGATCTACTATGAAAAAGTAATTTGTGGCGTCCACAAGGATCAATTCTTGGCCCACTATTTTTTTATTTATCTTTTTAATGATCTACCCGATAACATCGAGGATGCAGAGCTTTTTGCAGATGACTTTTACTACAAGTATTACCGCTAATGAGACAATACAACTTCAAGAGAAGGCAGATAAAAGAATTACCGAATCCACCGAATGGTTTACGGTGAACAAACAACTGCTAAACTCATCAAAAACCAAATTTATTCAATTCCATTCATTCCCAAAAAAAAAAATCATCAACCAAATAACCTTGCATTACAAATTCACATGATAAATCCCCCAGTAGAATCATCTACACAAGCAAAATTATTGGGAATAACAATAGATAACAACTTAACCTGGCATGCCCACATCAAAACCCTAATAACCAAAACTCAGCTCAGCTTGTTTTGCAATTAAGAGCATCAAACAAATAAGCAACATATCAACTGCTAAAATATGTTACTTTTCTCTATTTGAATCGCACTTGAGATATGGAAATCGAATTTTGGGGAATATCGACTCATATCGACAAGGTATTCATCACGCAAAAACGAGCAATCAGGGATTATGTACCCTTAAGCCGACGGAGCATTGCAAACCCCACTTTATTACACTAAACATTCTTTTCAGTTACATGCCTTTACATTCTCAAGTCAATTTTAGTCATAAGAAAAAACATCCACACTCTCACAGTCAACAGTGGCATACACACCCACAACACAAGGAACAAAAATAACCTCCATCTTAACCAATATCGTACAAACCTAGGTCAAAAAAACTCTGATTATTTGAATAAAAAACTCTATTCAATAAACTCCCCCAATCAATAAAAAACATAACAGAACACATCAAATTTAAAATGAACTAACTAAATTCCTAATACAAAAGGCATACTACACATAAAAGACTTATGACAGACAGAACTACCTAAAAATTGCTATATTTTATTATTAGTAGGAGGGACCATTAATAGGCTATAGGCCTATACTATTTTGTAAAAAACCTATATTTTATTATATTAATACTTATGTAACAACTAGTCTATGTTTAGCAAAAATGGGACTACACGGTGAAAACTGTTATAAAAATTTAAAAAATAAATTTGTATTGTTATTTGTTGTCCAAATAAAAAAAAAAAAAAAAAAAAAAAAAAAAAAAAAAAAACGAGAAGTAGCCTACCGCCCTGGCAAGACCCCTAGCCTAGCCTAGGAGGGGTACCTAATTTAATTTTATAGGCCTAGGCCTAGGCTAGCCCCAGATCCAACAATTTCAGAAAACTAGGGCCTAGTAGGCTTAGCGGATAAGAGATAGTCTAGGCCTATAGACCCTACATAACATGGACAAACCTAAATGATGCACCTAGGGTACCCCTATGCCTTAATAGGCCTACTACACAATTTTAAAAAATAAAACGGCACTTCTTTGGTTCAGGGGCCCCAAAACAATTTTTGCTTGGAAAAGCCTAGGTTAGGGGGGGTGGGGGGCGAAGCGCCGTGGTGAGGTTTACACACCAGTTTACAGCAACATTAAAGTTTTTGTAGGTGGGTAATTCCACGGGTAACTGACTGACATTTAGACACACTTTGCATTAAGAATGGACATTAATATCAATAATCCATCATTATTTTTTTGGAAAATTAGGTACCTATCAAAATTTACAGAATCAAATAAGCTTTAAAAGTAAACAAGTTACAACTAGATGAACAGTGAATAGAAATTAAAACGAGTGCATACAATGCAGCAGTAACTGACTTGACGTTTTGGCAACCTGATGTTTCACTCGGACATAACTATATTTTATTTTTTAGCATTAAACATTGATGTTTTAAATAACCCCAGATTTTTTTTTTTAAGTGTTTTAACATAAATAGGCACTCGGTAACTGACTGACATTCTGTGAAATTGCTAGTCAGAGGTGACATAAAACATAATTATAAGAAATAAAATAATGTTGACCATAATATCAGTTGAATCGGTTCTCGATTTACCTCTATGTAATAATGCAAAGATTGTTACACCCAAGAAAATAAACCACTTGCGAATTGAAGTTCTGTATGCCTAGGCCTAGTTAATTGGTTAACCACGATTACTACTTCAACAATTTGGCTATATTTGTGTTAGCTACTTCATGTAGCTTATCAGTGATCATTGATAAGCTCTTCGTGTAGCTTATCAGTGATCATTGATCAACTTGGAGGGGCCTGTTCCCTTCAGAACAAGTGACCCATAGAATAAGAACTTTGGGTTTTTATTGTAGGCCTATGCCGGATTTTCTTAGAATTCTAGGAATGATGATGTTTTATCGTCATTGTTTTAACATTGTTTAACATTGTTTTATTTGAATCAACTCTGGTAGGTATTTTATTAAGCCACTCTCTGAAGCATTTATCATTAATTGAGTAACAATCTTCTGGTTGGAGAACTTAATATAATTAGTTTATCCGTTTACATTTTACGAATTTTGGCAGATTCACCGATTCAGCGGGAACTTGCAAGCTACTGGCTATATCCAATTACAAGGGTTGTAAATTGAAATTCCATCTTGTCTTGACCATTGTCAGTATTGCCCGGCTGTAGTTTCTTTGTGAGCCTAGCTTTAACAACCAATAAAGCGTAATAAATAATAATGGATACTGCACAATGGCTTGGCGACGGTTTTGCGACACATTATAAATAATAGACATGTCAATCACTGTTAATACTGGTGATTTTTGCATCTATTTCCCGATGAACCAAAGAAAGATGATCTTTTTCAAAAGGTGTGAACAAATCATGTCTTGTGTGCCCTTTGAGGTTTATAAAAATTCGTTAACAGTTAGCGGACACACCATCACCAAACGCTTAAATGAGCCTTATGAGCTTTTCTACTTGGGATAAATTTGGAGGGTGCTAAGATGGTTGATTCTGTAGAGGTACAAGAAACAGGAATAATAATTGGTAATTGTAAGCTGTTCTTCACTGATACGTAGGCCCAACAACTTTTTTGACAAACCTTTAAATCTTGAAAACGGTTGAATTCTTGCCGCTCTGATTTTTCTTCAAATAATAATTCTAGTTTTCACTCTATTTTAACTTTTCCTAAATCCTAATAGCCCCTCTTATGTTTTCCTGCAGCTGTGAGAGACATTTTTAAGTAAAAAGCTCGCTTCACTACTTCTACGTACTTAGCCAAACTTGTGAATGAGTTGCGACTACTCACGTTTTCCTCCAATTCAGTACTTTGCACCAAAATATCAATTCATTTAAAACAAAAGTATTTCACAGCCTGCCACATACTATATATACAAATTGTTATAGTTCTTGTTATTATTTGCAATAATGGAGAACTCTTGTGTTTGTTGATCAAAATGAAATAAAAGTAGCCTACATTTGATTTTAATCCCTCTGCTTCATATAAGTAGGCCTACCTACTAAATTCTTGGGATAGGCCCCCAATATTGGACAAAGTAGGCTATGTTTTAATAATACTTGTACCTAGTCGTGTTCTTCTTCAAAAACAGTTTTAAAGACTGTTGATTTATTTATTTTCCCCTTTGCCTCAGCGCATAACATATATTTATATATACCTACCTAGGCCTAGTGTAGCATGAAGATAGAAAACCTCGTTAAAGTAGGCCTAGTTACTGGAGCACTTGAAGAAAATTATTTCCGAGAACCACGGGAAGCAGGAAGAAGGAAAACCTCTTAGATGGCCAACCTCACGTTTCCCTTGAGGCCTAACCGGTACGTTCATATCTTTGCCTTGTACTTTTGGATACACTCACAATGGCTGTCCCACTCGCATGTCTATATGATGTGCATATGAGTGAACACTGTAGAAGGCTTACTTAAATAAATAAATAAAGTGCTGGACCACCAAGCTTTAACGCATAGGCCTAGGCATACAAATGATTTGTAGGCCTCCTACGGTACTAGTTAGGCTATCCTTTCGTTATTTGCAAACGGTGTACGTACCACAATGGTGATGGTTCTTTTTTTAATGCACAAGAAAATAGGCTATCACCATGTTTCACCAGCAAGTACGGATAGACCTAGGCCTAACGGTAAAAATACGGAATGTAGCGCACAGATTTCCCACTCAATTTTAACACATAATGCTAACGTTTGAAAAACAAAAGTAGCTAGGCCTACGTAGACGGCCGGTCTTGACAGTAGGGTAGCCAAGTCTCCCGTATTTCCCGGGAATTCCGGTATTTTTTAGTCATTTTCCGCTTACCGCATCAACTTGACACGGGAACCACTTTTCCCGTATTTTAAACATTGTGTTAAAATTAAACTTTAGTTAATTAGTTAAAAATTAAAAAATTCATAAACTCCCGCCTCGTCCTCTCGGCTCTGACCAGTGGAAGCCTGTGGTCGCAGTGCTGGGATGGTCTATGGTCCCAACGAAAGAATGCAGGTGTCTCGAAATTGTTTTCCCAACATAACAACTTTGTCCATTCTATTCATGCTAGCTCAGCGTCAGCGTGGATCTTGCACACGGAGAAACTCTGTGATCTAGCACAGATAATTTTTGCTTGCGTTGGTAAAAGATATTTCTCTTTCATACACAAAGGCGACATTCCTTTTACCGCGCATTCATTCTACTCCCACCACTACCAAGCATCTGCATTCTTTCGTTGGAGCAAGTATACCACCACCCTCGCCCCCACCCCCTACGAGCCGGCACCCTTGAGGTAAATCTGTGGCGGCTTCCTGGCTCACAATGCATTGTCGGTTGCCGTGTCACCCGTCAGTCAAGTTTGTTGTATTGACGCTCGGCGGAACAAAAAAAATGAGTGAGGATGCAGAGACGTCGAAGTCGATGACACCACCACGGAAGAAGGCAAAAGGTACAAAGCAGGTGTAGCCCCGGTATAGGCTTCCAAAAATAGTGGGCTGAGGTTTATAAGTGAGTCGGACCAGAACACTCCAATAAATCAAGGGCCATTGAACAATCTTTCCTCTCGTCCGCATATCAAGGAGAGAAGGTAAGTGTAATTGAAAAATGGGTAGGCACTATTGTTTTTGAAGAATGTGGTGCACAAAATATGCCTTAATTTGTAAAATTGTTATGAAGAAATGTTATCTTAAAACGCAAAATAAAAAATCTCCCCTGATTTTGTCCCTTCATCCCCTTTGTACCTTCCCCACATCTAAGAAATTCCCGTATTGGTAATTGTGAAGAATCACTCCGAGGACCGGAATTACTTTGGAAGGTAAAATATAAATGATTGAACGGTATTATTTACATGGTTGTGGAGTGTTTTAAGTCAGCACACGTTCATTTGGGTTTGTTTTTAGGTCATTTGAAAGGTTTAAGTGTTGATTGACAATTGACATGTTGTTTAAGTTGTGAGTGATAGGAGAGAGGAGAAAATGTGTCCTTCTCAGGGCAACGTCACCTTGTTATATTGGAACGCAGGAGGTCTCTCCGAAGATAAATATTTAGAACTTAAGAAGATAATTAGTGACAAAAATGTAGACGCATTCACAGTGGTGGAAGCAGGATCAATCTCAGACAACGAAAAACTGGACAAAGCCATGACTAACGGCTACAAAAATATATACTCTCCCTAGACAGAGACAAATCTCTTCAGGCATCATAGTTGGTGTGAAGTAGGTCTGACATCAAAATTTAAAATTTTACACAAAATGGACGAAGAAGACAAGATAGAGGTGGTACAACTAGAACTGTGGAAAAATCACACTAAGACCACATACATCATTCTCTATAACCCACCAACAAACGAAACAAAATTTTTAGATCTAGTCACTATTGACAGTACGTCAGTAATTGTAGGAGATTTTAATGCACCCAATAAAGCCTGGCATTACAATACAACAACAAAAGTTGGGACACATAGTTGAAGAATACATAGACAGCAACCCGCTGATGCTACTGGAAGCAGCAGATCCATATACCTTCCTCTCATACAGAGGAGGCCTCCAGACCAGATTTAGCCTTATGCCACACAAATTTATTCAATCACATGAAACAGGACAACCTAGAGTCTCCTTCCGGTGCTGGACCCCAAAATTTTACTTATAAAAAGGGACAGAAATGTAAACCTGAAGCTAGAGAAACCAAATGCAATTGGAATTTTAAAAAGGGTAACTGGAAGGAGTACAGAAGAATTACCGAAAAACTATTCCTGGAATTTGAATCAAGGGAAAACCTTGATTAGACAACCAGAAAATTATAGATATCATGCAAACAGCTGCAGAAAAAACTGTGCCTAGAGGAACACAAACAAATTACAAGCCGTTCTGGAATGAACAACTGCAAACTCTGAAACAACAAAGAGATCAAGCAAGGAAACTGCAGAACAAACTCGAAGACATGAAAGACATGATTCAACTAAGAAGAGTACAAGCCATGTTAAAAAGACAAATTTTGGAAAGCAAGAGAATAGCATTACAAGAATATGTGGAGCAAATAGATTACAGAAAGGATGGTG
This sequence comes from Sweltsa coloradensis, assembly GCA_024449915.1. NCBI lineage: Eukaryota > Metazoa > Arthropoda > Insecta > Plecoptera > Chloroperlidae > Sweltsa > Sweltsa coloradensis. The sequence goes on along the minus strand of JAMZAV010007355.1, from coordinate 6,267 downwards.
TCAAAGCACATAGATACTTCTCCAGTCTATGTAACCAAGAAAAGAGGAAAAACAACAGGAGCCAATAATATATAAAGAAGTCCAACTCACCGAAGATAAGGATAAAGCAGAGGCGTTCTGTCAGTATATGTCACAACAACAAGACCAATAAATAATAAACATGTAAAAGTAGGAGCAACCAAAATACATACATGATAACGAGGACCCTTATAATGCACCATTTAATATCCATGAATTGGGACAAGCATTAAGTAAACTGAAAAACAAGAAGTCACCAGTAGTTGACCTTATCTACCCTGAGTTCTTGAACATTCTAGGAAAGGAAGGGCAACTGGTATTACTGACACACTTCAATGCCATATGGGAGGGAAAACATACCAGATATATGGCGAAAAGCAGAAGTTATCCCCATAGTGAAGAAAGGAAAAGACAGTAGTAAAGTAGAGAGCTATAGGCCTATATCTCTCACAAGTATGATGTCAAAGCTCATGGAACGTATGGTAAACCAAAGACTAAAATCTACCTGGAGACAAATAACCTCATAACAGAACACCAGGCAGGCTTCAGGAAAGATAGAAGCACTCTCGACCAAGTGGCATATCTACAGCAGGAGGTGAAGGAAGGCTTCAATAAACAACTAGCAACACTTGTGGTGTATGTTGATTTCCAAACTGCATTTGATGTTGTGAACAGAAAGATCTTACTTACAAAAATGTCGGATATGAACATCCCAAGCAACATATACAGATGGACTAAAAATTCCTGAGGCCAGAGGTATATGAGAGTGAGATATGGAAACAAAAGATCAAAATACAGAAAAACCAAGGCAGGAGTTCCCCAGGGAGCAGTCATGAGTCCTACCCTTTTTTTGATCTTCATAAATGACCTAGCTGACTATATTGAAGAGAGAAGTGAGGTCAAAGTAAAGCTGTTTGCAGATGATGTGGTGCTGTGGTACAGTGGTAGAGATAAAGATAAGATGGAAATTGAAATGAATAAAGCCCTTAAAGCTCTGGAAGAATGGACAGAAAAGAATGCAATGATAGTTAACGAAAAGAAGACAGTGTACGACTACCACACTACGGGACGAAGTGTACCAACATTTTTACTCAAGTACAGAACAAACCTGTTACAGAAAGAAGATAACCCAGTGTACCTAGGTTTTAACTATGGATCAAAAAAATGACAATGACCAAGCATATTGAAAAAATGCAAGCAGCAGGAAGGAAGCGATTAAAAACCTGTTAAAAAGAGTTGCAGGTGTTACCTGGGGGGCAACAGAGAACACATTATCTACCACATATAAAACCTATGTGAGACCACTGCTTGAATATGGGGAATGCAATCATAACAAAAGCCCCTAAAAATGCACTACAATCTCTAAATAGGGTCCAAAATTCTGCACTCAGAATATTACTGGAGGTGTTAAAACCACACCTATAGTAGCTATGGAAAACAAAGGCCAATATTCCACCCCTAGAGGCCAGACAAAATGAAGCTGCAGGGATCCTATATGAAAAACTGGTAAGACTGGATCAGAACTACTGGGATAGAGAACCCATGTGAAAAACATAAAACCCATGTAACATTCATAACGAAGGCACGACAAATCAATGAGCATTTAATTGGGAATGAGGCAATTAACAATAGACAAGACCTCCTACCACCAAGCATAAATGTTGCATTGTTAGAAATCCCACATGCATTGACAATACCTGACATCAATGGTAAGAAAAACAACCACTCATTGGTTTTAACTAAAGAAATTGACATTGGCATACATTCGCCAGAAATACCCCGAAAATGAATGGCTACATCTGCATGGATCAGCATCCTCAGGGGAAGGAAATGCAGGCGCAGGGATATACAGCCGAGAATTTGAGGCTTCCTACCCAGCTGGTGCTAATGGAAGCAATTATGATGGAGAAATCCGAGCAATAGTTGAAGTACTATTGAAATAAAAAATTTAAAACCGGAAAATTGTGATCCTATCCGACTCCAAGACTCCATTGATCAAATAGAAAAGTGCATTAGAAATTAGACAATGTAAATTACAGCTTCTACGACTCATGAATGATGGGAAAAAAATTGTGCTACAATGGATACCGGCCCACTGTGGCTTGTATTGTAATGAGAAGGCCGACTACCTAGCCAAACAAGGTAGCAAAAAACAACAAGAAAGCAAAAACTGTCACATAAAACTCTCAAATCTCACCTGCATGCGTCGACAGACAAAGCAGTCCGTAAGGAATGGCAAGAGAGGGGGCAGAATAAACTGTGGGAAGATTACACTAGAATGAGGCCGACTGGTAAAAAGTAAGTGCTACAGTAGAAAAATAGAGACAGCTCAATTCCGGCTTCAACAGGACACGACCTACTCGGAAAGCACCTCCATAGATTTGGAATTTTTGAATCTAGTGTCTGTCGGATGTGTGGAGCTGGGGAACACGACAGAAACATCTTTTTCAATGTACATATATAAAGCTTGAACGCGACAAAATGCCAAATGGCATGGATCGGAGTGAACAGGAGTCCTATCTCTACTGGCTGAACAACTAGAAAACACATGATGACATGATAATGTCAATTGTTGGCATATGAAAAGAAGAAGAAGAAGAGAAGAGTGTGTTGTATGTCGGCTGGAGCGACAGCGGGGTGGGGGGAATGATGTTTTGTAGTGTTGGCAACTAAAGCCTTTCCCAGGGGTTGGGGGGGGGCGTTTTGGGGGGGAAAAGTAGTTAGGTGTGCATCGAATTTCATTTTGTAATCCATAGTAGGCCTAGGCCTAGTTGATAGCACTGGTTTAGGCTGGATTTGAGTTCGAAGATGGCAACGTGTGGAGGTGATGGTGGTTGTTTGTTACATGCTGTTAGTGTCAGTTGTTTTGAGTTTTATTTTGTGAACACTTGTGTGCGCCTGTTTATAAATGATTTAAAATTGCTCTGTTATGGTTCTTCTGGTGTTTTTACATAGCCCTAAAAAAAAAGGAATAAAAACATCGCTGAGTAAAGGCTCATTCACAACCAACTTAGGCCGCTAACTTAGCCGCTAACTTATCCTCTTACTTTAGGTTGCTGTTCACAATGACTTTTTCCGAGGTAAAGTTCACGCTGTTCATAACCTTAACTTGCATTATAAATTTGCATCCAATTTCCAATTTTGCCAGTATTTGAATTTAAATAACATTTAGGCCTGTAACAATCGAATAACAATCTTCTTGTGCTCGACTGGTAGTTTAAATTAAACGAACAGCATTTTGTCAACTAATTTGTTGTTTTTTTGGCATCCATCTTTGCAATATTTTATTCTCTAGTCTCAGCGCTCTCGGATTGGTTTATTCTTACGGAGACGTTTACTACCAAGTTTATAAGTTTGGAGTTTGCAAACTTTCGGCCGCTGATAAGTGTAAGTTTAAGGCTAAGTTTTGTCATGAACAGACTTGTTGTTTTCCATAAGACAAACCTTTAAGTTAGCGGATAAGTTAGCTAGGCCCTACTAAATTGGTTCTTGGTTGTGAATGGGCCTTAATCCTTCACTTTTACCCCCCCTATTTTCACTATTAAAACTTGGCAACCCTAGGCCTACTTGACTAACCAAACAACAAACCATCCCCCCCCCCTTAGCCCCCTATAAAGGAAGCTGGAAAACCTTGTAATTGACAAAAATAGTTATGGGTGGCTCTAAAAACAATTCCAGGAGCTGGTGCAGCAGGAAAGAGGAAAACCTTGTTGGTTAGTTTCTTCATGCACGGTTGGTAGACCGTGGTAGGTATTGCCCTACGCCTACTTCACAAGGAACTTCTTCGGTTGGGAGGGGTCCAACTTTTCAACACTTATTTTTTCAATGAAAACATGACATTGGTGACATTGGTTGGTAGCGCACTTGATAATGGGGAAATAGTGGACGCAAACATTGACTTTGAAAAAGCATTTTGACAAGGTTCAACATGGTAAACTAATAGGGAAGCTGGAAGGGGTCATAGATGACCTATGGGTAAACAGATGGGTCAAGGAATTTCTCAAGGACAGAAGACAGAGGGTGAAGGTGGGGGAGGACCTATCCGACGAGGTAGAGGTGACATCAGGGGTGCCTCAGGGGAGTGTGCTGGGACCACTACTGTTTGCAATATACATTAATGACATAGCAGACAGAATGGGAGCGAAGGTAAGGCTGTTTGCAGATGACTGCGTTATTTACAGAATAATCAATAAAGTAGGGGACGTAAATGACCTGAAACAGGACTTGGATAGGCTTGGTGAATGGGTAGAGGGAAATAAGATGAGCCTAAATGTAAGCAAATGCAAATAGGCAAGATTTACAAGGAAGAGGAAGGTACAAGGTTAGGGGATGGATAGTAGGCCTACTCATTATGAGGAAGGATCTTGAGAAGGTGGAGAAATTTAAGTACCTAGGAGTATGGCTACAGAGTAAGCTAAGCTGGGAGGACCAGGTGAACGCTACCACGAAAAAGGGTTTGAGATGTCTGAACTTTGTAATGCGAACATTGAAAGGGGCCAGTAGCGAATTGCTTATAAAACGTTGGTGAGACCTGTAGTAGAGTACGCTGGGTCTGTATGGGATCCGTATCGGAAAGGGGAAATAGAGGAAATTGAGGCTGTGCAGAAAAGAGCGGCAAGAAGGGTCCTAAGGAAGGGAAACAGGTGGAAGGAGGAGGTGATAAATGGGCAGCTAGTAAGGACGTATGACAGTGTTACAACCATGGTACGTACAGGATCTAGAATGGGAAAAACTGGAGGATAGGAGAAGGATTGACAGATAAGGGTAAATGTATAGGGTGACCAGGGCACATGAAGGATGGGGGGAGATGAATTGTTGCCAGAAGGGGATCACATGTGGAAGTATGAGAGGGGAGCATGGGCAAACGGACGTAGGCAGAAACTCCTTCTTGGCTAGAAGAACAGTGGTGGAATGGAATGGCCTACCAGAGGGAGTAGGCCTAGTGGAGGAGAAGACCTTTAAAGGCTTTAAGAAACAAATGAAGCTGCTGCCGAAGGTAAATCCGGAACAGGGGCTAGGGAACAGGCAAGACTAGATTATGCCCATGATGTGATACGAAGAGAGAGAGATAGGGGAAGCTAAGAGCAAGATACAAGAAAATGGGCATATGTAAAGTGCATAAGTGCAAAGGATTAGCGAAGAGAGTAATAAGGCAAGCCTAGAAGAAGGGATATGTAGAAGGGAATGAATACCTAAGTATGAATGAACAAGGAAATGGAAAGACAATAAGAAGGAAGGATGGATGGAAGGAAGGAAGGAAGGAGAAAACAAACCTACCACCGACTTTAGTCATTTGTAGGGGAAGAAATCAATAGCCCTACCAATACCAAAAGCCAATACCAGTGTATAAAAGTTGGACCCCCCCCTAGCCAAAGAAGCTACCTTCATAACGCGTATCAAGCTGGGGCAAGTGCGCTAGACCTAGGCTTACTATAGGCCGACCAGGACGTCTTATACGATTTTTTTCTAATCGATATCCGCCCTAGGCCTAGCTAGGTGCTAATTACCAGCCAGTAGGCCTAGGAGGGTGACCCCCCGAACCGAACAAGTTCCAAATTGGAAATATAGACTAAGGGTCGGGGCCCAAAGGCATTGGCCTACGGGCTAGTCCCATTGGGTGAGTTGCTTATTGGGCAGTGCTCTCACAATCCTAACTTAGGCCTAAGCCCTAAGGTTGGGAGTGCGAAGGCTGAAGACTGAAGAATGGTTAAGGTCAGACAGAAATTAGCCACGACTTATCATTCTAGCCAAAGATGAAGACTTAAGTAAAATGTTTAGACGTAAGGCTTACCTGCTCCTTAACACATGCTCGCAATGGAGCTAAAATTTCTTCAACCTTAGAGTCACCCATATTCTCTAGCGAAAAGTTTAACTTGACTTTTCGGTGTGGTTTCTTGCTGCCCCAAGCTTTATCTGAATAATAGTTCAAACAAAAAGTCTGATTGCCAAGAACGTTAAATTTCTTTTTGAGAATTTCACTATTAAACGCTATTCTAACTAAACATAAAATTGATTTCATGAGATGACAACAAGAAAATCGTGACAGAAAGTTGTTTACTGTCAAAAAACCGTGCCACGCGGATGGAGGAGGAAAAATGAGAGCATGCCAGCGCCAAAGAGGTTCGAAAATGCAAATATTCGTTCACGGCCAATTTGATAACGCACTAAATATCCCGAGGCAACTGCTGGATTCCGCGCGAGGTCGTCTAATCTAGTTGCCAACGAGAGTTAGACGAGCCTCGCCAGGTG
>JAMZAV010007354.1:0-32556 GCA_024449915.1 Sweltsa coloradensis | reverse complement strand
GAACTATATAAGTGGAGAGTAGGAGGAATGTCTAAGAGCTACTTTTTGACTCAAAATCCAGCATTTTGTGTTTTGATCTTTGAAAATCTCCCTTTGCTCATTGTATAGTAATCATATTCATTGGACAGTAATGCCTTTGGCTGAAATTGAACCATTCAGCAACCTGAACTAGAATTCGATTTGCTAATCATGAGCTTTTGATACACATTTCTTGATTCTTATCATTTGCATTCTTAGTTACTACCGTATTTAATATTTATATGAGTAGAAGTTTAAATTTCTTCACTCATTATTAGTAATTTTTTTAAATCTGTACCATATATTTTATGATTGTATATTTCTGTGTCACAGTACATCTTCTACAATGGTTAAAGTCCATGGCAGAGTGAGGATTGCACCACTGTTGTCAATGCACTATGTATGACCACGGTTTCTTAATAAAATAATACACAAACGCACTCGTAAAACTACCTCCGAAAATGGATATTTCTTGTGGATAGTCAAGATCTTGAAGTTCAAATATGCTATGGTTGTGCTATTCCATAGAACTTCTAAACTGGGATATCATGTATGTACTGCTATATCAGTCTTTAAATTAATTAAACCATTTTTCATAAAGGACTATTCATATGTTATTTCCAGAAACACTTTTGCAGGATGTGCGTTGAACAATAGTGTTTTCATAGAACCAGGAAAACGCTTAAGTCCCGCCGCGTTGTTGGATGAGCGTAATTGGTGCATTGAGCTGCCATGTGTTATGCGAATTTTCTGTTGTTCTGTGAAAAAATCATTCCTTAGTTGAAGATATTTTTAAAATAAAATAAAATAAAATAAAAAATTAACTTAATTTTTTTTTAATTAATCGTAATTTAAAAAAAGGAAAAAATCGTAATATTGAAATTTTCATAAGAAATAATTATTCGATTGCGCACAAATTTTACACAAATATATTAATTCATAAAATTAAGATTCTGTGAAAAAAATCATTACAATCGGATAAAGCATGTAGGTGTTATTCGCTGGAGAAATTTTAAAAATTGAAAAAAGTCGTAAAATTGCGATTTTCGTAAAAAAAAAGTTTTTTGATAACGCACAAATTTCACATGAATATATCAATTCATAAAATTAAGGTTCTGTGAAAAAATCATTACAATCGGACAAAGCATGTAGGTGTTGTAAGTCGAAGAAATTTTTAAAAAATCGAAAAAAATCGTAAAATTGCGATTTTCATGAGAAATAATTTTTCGATTGTGCTCAAAAACGTGGCAGTTCTAAGTTCAGAGATTTCGAAGACCTCCATAAAATTTCATCGCAATCGGAGTATCGGTTTAGCCGGAATCGTGCTAACAAACAGACAAAAAAACAAAAAAAAAAAAAAAAAAAACATTCCGGATTTTTTTCTCCAGTGTAGTGAAATGGAATCTTCGCTTCGCTCGCTACGCTCATCGAATAATTTGTTTCCTTCCCACACTCAAGGTAATGGTGATGACAATTAATTATAATCTACGAGGTGTTAATTATGGACGGCCATATGTAACTTTTTATTGTTTGAATTGTAGTATTTATCTACTGACAAAAATAACATTTGGGACATGATGATATTTAATCACATAAGAAAATGAGGGCGAGTTAGCCCTGCTCTTGATTAGAGCCCCACAGGCAAACACTTGGGGATTTGTAATTTCACAGCCAGAGCTAGCAAACAGTTCATCATCAAACTTTATGTATTCATTCATTATAGAATAGTAATCGAATAATCAATGTAGGTGTTAGTCCGGCATAAGTCTATATACGGTAAATTAACCTTGACAATGCCTATATATTTTATACCATGAACAAATTATCTTCTACTGGCTTATAAAAGTTTATTTTAAGCAATGAAATAATCTCATCATCAAAGTATTGTAATATCAGCATTACAGTGTGCAAGCTTTTCCTTGACATTTATCCCCTTTGTGGCCGCAGTAGTAGTGACTTCGGCCTTTGTACAACGACAATAGGGAAGTCTCCTCAGTCGTAGATATTAGCACTGGTGTACAGAATCAGTAGATATTCACTTAAAAACACCATTGCCGTGGTTTATAACACTCTAAAGTAAAACTGTCTATTCCACAGAGGTACAAAGTTTTACGTTTACTCTCTCCCACGCTTTTATTGTGAATAGACGCGTGACATCATATCTCAGTAGACAGCGTTGTTTATGAATGAAATTGACCACGGCCTTCTAGATCACAGAGCTAAATTCACATCTCGGCCGTTCACCAGCTCGTGTTGAAACAATAATTCATTGTTGACATTTTCTTTATTTATGTACGTGTTATCAATCATAAAACCATTAATCGTTATAAATGTATACACAAATATGCAAATGTTATATCTTAATGTACAAATTATTGTTTATTAGCATTTTTTAATCATATTAGAAACAAATTTCATTCTAAAAAGGCTTCTATAAGTATGATAATCAGCAAAAATGTTTTTTTTTTCAATGACCACATGGTGATTGGTTGTACGGTTATGCTGACTTATGACGTATTGTCCTGTTTTTCCCGCCGTTATTAGATGTAAAATTTTAAGCTCACTTTTATGACTGAAAATATTTTATAAATGACAAATTTTTTATGTATATGCAATCAGAAACTGGCCCTGAATACAGTAGAATAATAAAAAAAAGTTGTGAGACTTCCCTATTGAGGGGCCGCGAGCATAAGCCGTCTAACGCGCGTTACCCGGTTCATGCACGTGGTCCCGCGATGCTATTTGAAGTCACACACATACATACACATTCACTTCGAGTTTACCAATTGCACACAGATTGTGCCACACTGAACGAATATGTATCAGCATGCAGTTGTCTACGCATGGCTTCTAGCTTTAGCGGCCGATGCTGCCGCCGCCGTTACTGCTCGTATCTCAGATCCTTTTTTTGTCAGTTAGACGGTTTATGCTCGCTCAATTAGACATGTGGTTGCTCTGTTGATTTCTCTTTTGTGTCTAATACTAATAATTTATTGCAGTTTATAGAATTCATACAATCAGGAAATTACCAAATTCAGCCCCGATCAGGAACTGAAGCCCGGTTTTCGCTTGTCCATGGAGTGTAAACCACAAAATTTCTGGTTTGTATTCTATGTATAATTACAACTAGGAAAACGCTTAAGTCCCGCCACGTTGTTGGATGAGCGTAATTGTTGCATTGAGCTGCCATGTGTTATGCGGATTTTCTGTTGTTCTGTGAAAAAATTATTACTAAGTTGAAGATTTAAAAAAAATTAAATTACGTAAAATAAAAAATAAACTTAAAATTTTTATTTTTTTAATTAATCGTACTAATTTAAAAAAAGAAAAAATCGAAAAATTGCGATTTTTATAAGAAATAATTATTCGATTGCGCTCAAATTTCACACGAATATATAAATTCATAAAATTAAGGTTCTGTGAAAAAATCATTAAAATCGGATTAAGCATGTAGGTGTTATAAGTAAAATAAATTTTCAAAAAATCGAAAAAAATCGTAAAATTGCGATTTTCATGAGAAATAATTTTTTGATTGCACTCAAAAACGTGGCAGTTCTAAGTTCAGAGATTTCGAAGGCCTCCATAAAATTTCATCGCAAACGGAGTATCGGTTTAGCCGGAATCGTGCTGACAAACACACAAAAATACAGAAAAAAAAAGAAAGAAAGAAAGAAAGAAAAAAAAACATTCCGGATTTTTTTCTCCAGTGTAGTGAAATGGAATCTTCGCTTTGCTCGCTACGCTCATCCAACTATTTACACATATTGGAGTGATTGTCTGGACTAATTAAATCATTTAAAAGTTATTTTCTATTTGATAGCAAAACTCTTGGGGTCAATAGAATTCTTACCTAGAATCTATATTAAAAAAAGCCATTGCTTCCTTAAAGTAAGGATAGTAAAATGCATTGCAAGATTAGATTCCTAAAGTGGTTCCTAACTAACCTTGCCAATGCTGGCATCAACAAACAAATTAATTGTGTCTAAAATCAGTAATTAGTTTCTATTTAAAGTTGGGTCATGTGTGTTAGCAAGCAAATCAGCAAAGTTATTACTTATTTTATCTGATCAAAAGACATAAGATACTCTCGTTCGATTATTTGAAACGTTAACCCTATCAATATCGCGGGAAAAAAGAGCCTATTTTTATGAACCGAAAATAAGACGCAATTTCACAATGACGTAGGACCACACTGTAGAGAAGTCAAACAAATTCGATATCGTGATATCTGTATTAAATTTGAAATTGTGATACTATTATAAAAATGGCATAAAAATATTAGGAATGTGCGTTTCCAGGTTTTGGTTTTGGTTCCAGTTCCGGATAGTTTGTTTAAAAAATAAATAAATAAAATAACTTTCTAAAACGGAAACCTACCCAATATCATCTTCCATCTCAGAAGCACAATCACTTAAAATAAAGTTATGCTCAATCATTTTATCGGAAAAATAACACGGACGGAAAATAAAATATAAATGTCGCGATCGCAAGTCTTGAACGGAAGTCGGATTAATTTGTAAACACTGAACAAACTCGTAGAGCCGTACGTCGTAATCTCTAATAATCGCATGGCACATTTTATATCGATAATCAAACAGAGACGATCCAGGCAGAGATGTCGACACAACATGATCAAAGCCTACTAGAGCTATGCACAGTCAGTAGTGCACACGAGTGTGGAACTAGCAGCGAGTAGCGGCGGCGGCCGGCCGGAAATCTTGAAGCAGCGCCTTCTACTGGTGAGAGTCGTGACTTACGAGCGCGATTCAAACTACCCGAAACCAAACTGAAGTCGGTTTCAAATTCAGGTACTAAATACCCAAACGGAACCAAAATTTTGGGTACCTGCACACCCCTAAAAAAATATTGTTAACATCTCGAATACAAAGTAAATTCAAACATCTAGTTTCCAAGTTCCAAAAAGCAACCACAAATTAAAATGAAGCATGTGTGGACTTACCGGGCACGAGTTCTCCGTTGAACTTCATCTCCACAAGATGGCCAAGCGCTTCATGTGGCACGAATGAAGCGAGGAAGCGCTGGTTACCCATGTTGCGGACGAAGCTCGTCACGTGGCCTCCGTTCACGAGAATCTCCAGGTTGCCCGAGCCCGCTCCAGAACCGTCAACTAGAACAGAGGAGATATATTAATCCTTGAGTTGTTATCGTTTCGATATCTGCAACTAAAAACTTTATTAAATTATTTTTTTATCACTGACGGTGAAAACAAAATTGTGGCAAATCATTTTTTTACTATTTTTAAGCCAATGTTTTAACTTTTAAGGCTGGCCCATTCACAATCACTTAGCGCACATAAATGAGATAAATTACAAAGTTGGTCCCATTAAATTCCCATACAACTGTTCACATCCAAGTTAAAATTATTAATTAAATTTGTATTTTATTTACCGTATTTACCCGATTGCAAGCCTACTTTTTTTTATACATTTTTGCAGTTCAAAATGGCACCCCGACTTGGAACCTATGGCAAACTTATGAGTATTTAAATACTACACTTTTGTGTTAGATGAACTTTTAATCATAGGTCGGCTTGCAATCGGTGTTGGCTTGCAATCAAGCAAATACGGTATTTATTTAAATTAATTGTTTATTAAATACCGACTAGTGTATTATGACGAAAAGTTCAGATAACTAAACTAAGCAGTAATTTTTATAATTGGGTGATGAATGAGCAAAAGCCTTAAAAAGATCAATCAAAATTAACAAGAGGTGTCAAGAAATCAAGAACATTCACCATTCATCAGTAATAGTCTGAATGCGTGATTGTTTGAAACAATTTACATGAACTAAGCGCTAAGTGATTGTAAATAGGGCTTTAATCTTTCATTTTCACAAACATCGCTACAAATACTCACTCTCGAACTCGACGGGCTGTCCGAGAACGCCGTCTGGCAGCCTGCCAACCTGTATCGCCCGGGCGTTGTAAGCGTGCACCCTGTACGGCGAGCCGACAACGCGCTGGTCACGGACTCTAACGTCGACCAAGTGTTCGCCGATCTCGTGGACCGTGTAGTTGACAGAGAGGACATCGTTGTGACGGAAGAGAGACACGGGGACCGAGCGGCGGGACGGCGCTGCGGACAAGAGGAGAGGGATTATTTTAAAACATTGTTTACTATACTAGATAAATAAATAAATTGTATTTAGAGTCTACCCACTCAGTTATGTAACTGATTTTCAGTGGGGGATAGTAAATCAAAGCGTCCAAGCCAACCCTATAGGCCCCAACGCAATCGACGAGTGAGCGATAACCAACCAAAGATCAATATTTTTTAATAGGAAATATAGCAATCAGTGGTATGGACAGTGCGAACACCCGCGGATCAACGCCAGAATCAACAAGGCCGATTCAGAACAACTCTGAATTTATTATGTGTTTTGTTGCTAGGACGGCTCCAAAGTCACCATTTACAAACTCCTAAGACAATAATTGATGGACTTAAGCCCAAATGAAAAGTTAAAAAAACTTCCAACTTAGGCGGGAATCGAACCTTGGACCTTCTGCATTGGAAGCAGATACGCTAACCACAAGACCAACAAGCCACACAACTACTACACACACACACAACTACACACACTACTACTAGATTTTGACGTTGTTGTGTTGTGTTGTGGAGTAATAAAAAAATTATGCACTTTTTTACTCCAATAATAATTACTTTTTCAGGAGTATGACATAACTCATTTTTTTTGTCCGCTGTTTACGTTTTCATTACCCGTCTGCTATGCAGACTTATGAGTTTTTTGTTTGTATGCTTGAAATAAATAAATAAATAAAATAAAAAATAAATAAATAAACTTAAAAACCTTATATAAGCAATAAATTTAAATAGGTAGTTCACTCTCATAGTCATTGCCTCATTATTAGTGAAATTGATTACCTTTATTATGTTTAGTAAAATCTCTTCTTCTTCTTCTTCTTCTTCTCTTATGCCCACATCGACATTGTAACAGATCAGACCCTGTGTTTGCCCGGATCAGGGATCTGGTTACTAATTTACATAATTAAATTCACTAGCTCATCAGCGAATACGATCTTCCAAGAAAAATAAAAAAAATTACAAATAATTTTTAATTACTCAAATTACTAGCCAATAAAAAAAAATCCTTACTGTTATTAACTTAATTACCTGTCCATAGGATCTCCACAGTTGATGCTGCAAGACCTAGCTCTGCTCTGCAATTTTCCTGCCCCACCGGCAATAAAGCTTATGAATAAAAATATTTGAGGAGGATTTAGGAGTACAATCTACATTAAAAATTGCATCATTAATTTTAACATACTTCAGTTCACTATTGACCATTGGACATGACAATTACAATTGTAGTTACACCCTACCTATCGAGCTCGTTAATAAATAAGGTTGGACGAACCTTCGAATACCCCTCCAAAATGTGAAGTTATACATCCAATTTACCAAATCAATGAGTTATAATTATAATGCCCACGGCATGTACTTAACCTTCGGCAGTCGTCGTTGTAATCCAAATACGTAAATGTTGAAAAGTGGAGGGCAATTTCTTGAAGTTGGGGTCAGAAGATAATCCACATGGCGATGACACACGTGGCTTGATTAAGCACTGGTAATTAGACACACTGTTTATTGATTATAAACACAGTTCCTTGAAAACTTGATTTATTGATTGGACACAGTCTATTGATAAATACACAGTTCTTTTGATTGGTAGATTCTTGATAAATTGAAGTTCAGTTCGAAAGGTCTTGTGCCGTTAAAATTAGTTATTGTTAATTATGGTTGGTAAAATGTTTGAAAGTCTTACTGTCTGATGTAACTGTTCACAGGAATATAATCCACTGACGATAATAACCCAATTATTGTATTACTGTTGAAATTGTTCTACCTGTCCAATGCTCGGCACAGTTAATTAATTATGTGATAGCAGTGGCTTATCACTGACGACGATGAAAAATGATGCTCGGCACATTTAATTAATTATGTGATATCTGTTGCTTATCATTTACGACGATGAAAAATAATGCTCGGCACAGTAAATTAATTACGAATCACTTTCAACTCGATGATCACTAATGAAGTTCCAACACGATACTTGATTCGGAACCCTACCCCGAAGCACGGTAGGCCCTATAAAACTTAGCTAATCGCGACAATCATGGTGGTTCCGTGCAATCCGGAGAGCCCCCATCCTTCGACTCACGTCCACCCGTGGACACAGCCACCGAACAACTCTCACGAGAACACCCCAGCTCTCCTCGAAAACACGCATATGGCCCCTCAAGTACACAACGTCGCTTCTCAGGTTCCGTGAAACAGACCAATTATATACTCTTCCGATCTCAACTTGAAACCTCTGAACCCCTGCTAAAACTACATGGACTTATGCCCTTTGTCATTCCATCCTATTGACTCGACTCTTACTATAGACCAAAACAACTCGCAAAAATACTGCGTAGCAGCTACTCGGAACTGAGATTAAATCAGCCATCTAGGCCGAGTGAGCAATCAACCGTGAAATCGTCGCCGACTGGTAGGCGCTACCTAGTTCACCAAAACCCGCATCCTTTACAATTTTCCAAGACCTCTGTCTGCAACAAGATTAGCTCCCTTTCAAAACGTTCCTTGAAAATTAATTATTTGCTCTGCACTGCGTAGCTGTATTCGGATTTTGAAAGAAATCTACCTTCGAGATGTTTCTCTAAGCTTGATCTATCCCTGGTTGTTCAACTTTGATTACAATTAAATATCGATGTTAATTAGAACTGAAGCTTGATTTAAGTTTCTAATTACTAATAAAAATTAAAATTGATTACTAAATAAAATTAATATTTGATATGCAAATTCGATAGGCAAATAGGCAAAAAAAAGTTTAGTATGCAAATACCACACATAAATCTAGAGAAATTCAAAGATTGACAGTAGGACCTAAGTCCAGTCGCGATAACATATCTATGTCATCATGTGTCTTGACAACCAGTAAAGATAGGACTCCTGTTCCCTCCTGTCCATACCCCCTGGCATTTCCCCATTGTGTCCTTTCAATGTAGCGCATCTAAATAGATGTTGTCTGTCCTGTGTTCCATCACCACAGAGTTTACACATGCTGCTCTCCATCACACCTATTCTATGTAAGTGCTTTGCTAGCAAGTCATGGCCGGTATCTAGTCTAAACTGTGCTGTTGTAGTTCTTCTCCTATAATGGTTTGTCCTATCATTTCTTCCTTACCTTGTATTAACTAGCTCACTCCACATTTTATTCTTGCCTTTCTCCTTCCATGCTTTCTTCACCTCAGAGTTGCTGGCTGATTTTAGATGTGATTTAGCTGATCTGTATGAAATGTTGTTTATGAATTGCTTGGTTTTACTTCCCATTTTAGCGAGGAAATCAGCCTTCTCGTTTCCGTTTATGCCGCAGTGTGCCGGTATCCACTGTAGCATTACTGTGTTACCTGCATTCATCAACCTCAGGATTCTTATCTTGCAGTTTCTTATTTCTGCTTCTGTTTCTTCTCTACTCACTATAGCCTGGATAGATGCTCTTGAGTCTGTTAGTATCACGGACCACCTTCCTTTCTCTAAAGTATTCAATCTTCTCCAACGCTTTGCTTATTGCTCTCATCTCCCCATCAAAGTTACTCCCATTTGATCCTGCCGGGAATGATTCCTCAAACTCTCTACTGTGTATTCCTGCACCTGCATTCCCTTCTCCTGGTGTTGCTGATCCATCCGTGTATATATGCAGCCACTCCTTCTCTGGGTATTCTTTGTGAATAGATCTTAGTGCCAGACTTCTCATATGCTCCTCTTGATAGTTCTTCTTTTTCTCTTGTATTCCTTCAATATTTAGTTGATGGTTTACTTCCAATGATGACATATGAATGTTTGGTTTTCCTATTTCTTGTCTGTTTTCAGTTATCACTTCCCCCATTAACTTTCCCACTACATTTCTAGCTTCAGTTATGAATGTTTTTTTGTGTTTTAAGGCCTTCTTGGGGATCTCTGTCCCAATAATCTACATCCAAGCGAACCATTTTTTCGTACAGGCTTCCAGCTGCTACATTTCTCCTTGCTTCCAGTGGTGGGACTTCAGCTACTGTTTCCATTGCGGTGATAGGTGTGGTTTTCACTCCTCCTGTTATGATCCTCAGGGCTTTATTTTGGATAATGTTGAGCTTGTCCAGTGTGTTTTTGAAGTGTTAATCAACATGGCATTTCCTATTCCACCACTGGACGTATGTATGTTTTGTATGTCGTAGATAGTGTATTGACATTGGCTCCCCAAGTTACCCCTGATACTCTTTTCAGTAAGCCTAGTCTTTTATTACTTAATTGGCACATTCTGTCGATATGGCTAGACATCGTCATTTTCTTATCCATCATTACGCCAAGATAGATTGGGTCTTCTTCGTATTTTAAGCTTACTCCTTTGTATTTTAGGCTAAGCTGGGGCATTGTTCTTCCTGTTGTACAATAATTGTATAATGTTTTTGTATCATTCACTATCATCCCATTTTCCCTGGTCCATTCTTCTAATGCTTGCAATGCCTTGTTCATTTCTAACTCCATTTTCTGTACGTCTCTGTCACTACACCAAGGCACCACATCATCCGCAAATAACTTGATCTTTACCTCGGTTCTTTCCTGTATATATTGCGCCAAGTTGTTTATATATATCAGGAAGTAAGTAGGGCTTGTTATACTGCCCCTTGTGGTACTCCTGCCTTGGTTTTTCTATACCGTGATCGTTTGTTGTTGCATCTTACTCTTACATATCTCTGACTTAGAAAGTTTTTACTCCATCTGTATATGTTGTGTGATACTCCCATCTCTTTCATCTTTTTTAAAAGTATTTCTCTGTCTACTATATCAAATGCAGTCTTAAAATCAACATAAACTACCAGTGTAGATAACTTCTTATTAAACCCTTCCTTAATATCCTGCTGCAAGTATGCCACCTGGTCTAGTGTCCCTCTGTTCTGCCTAAAACCTACCTGCTCCTTTGCCAACACTTCATTCGATTCTAAAAATGTTTTTAGCCTATAGTTGACCATATGCTCCATTGTTTTAGCCATCATCGATGTTAAGGCTATTGGCCTGTAGCTTTCGACTTTTGAGCTATCCTTCCCATTTTTCAGCAGTGGTATTATCTCTGCTTTCCTCCATATATCAGGAATATTGTATTTCCAGATGTTATTCAAGAGATTTAGTATTGCACTTTTACCTTCCTTGCCAAGGTTCTTTAGAAATTCTGGGTATATCAGGTCGACTCCTGGTGATTTTTTAATTTTAAGCCTTCTTAGTGCTTCTTCCAATTTGCTCATTATGAAAGGTGGGTTTTATGTCATCCACAAATTTTTGGAATTCTACTTTAGTGTGCTTATTTTTCTTTGGTTTTGCTTGTTTAGCTTGAAATTCACATATCACTTCTGCTTTCCTCTTATCATCGTGTATTTCTTCTCCATTGTGTACTAATAACTCATTTTTGTTTGATCTTTTTTCTTGGTTATTTAATTTAGAGAAGAATGTATGTGCCCTTTTCCCGTCCTTTTGGTAATCAATATTTTCTACAAATTCTTCTAATGCCCTCTTTTTGCTCTCGAGTATGGCCCTTTTTAGTTTTGCTTGTCTTTTCCTTAGCTCTATCATATCTTCCATGTTTTGTGTTTTCTCAGCCTTCTTCCTTGCTTCATCTCTCTGATCTTTGAGCACTGAGATTGTTCCAAAATGGTTTAAAACCGTTTTACTTTGCCTCTAGGTATATGTTTTTCAGCTGCATCCTGTATTATTTTTATTATTTGTGCATTCTCCCTATCTATGTCCTCTTCAGCCTCCCTCTAGTCAAATGCCTTTTCTGGGGTCTTGTCTAAACCCTCTCCAATTTGCCTCTTTGAAATTCCATGTGCACTTTGTATCCTCTTCCTCTTTGTTTCCCTTTTCTCTAGTGACTAATATCATTTTATGACCTGCTCCAGTAGGGGATTCCAGATTTTCTTGTTTAACCTCTTCTTGTAGATTGGCATGGGTAAAAACTAGATCGGGTCTTGACAGGTCTCCTTTGTATGACAGAAAAGTGAATGGTTCCTCTGCATTTACCAATATTAGCGGATTGCTGTCTACATATTCTTCTAAAATATATCCTACTCGTGTTGTTTGTTTATAATTCCAAAGTGTGTTTGGTGCGTTAAAATCCCCAATTAAAATTGCATTGCTGTCTATATCGACTAAGTCTAGTAGTTTTGTTTTATTTCTAGGTGGGTTATATACCATGATGGATTTTGTATTGGTGCCATTTTTCCATATTTCCATTTGAACAATCTCGATTTTGTCGTTCTCCTCCATTGCGTGTATTTCTTTGAAACGGCAAGTGATCCCCACCCTGACACCAACTAGGATGCCTGAAGAGATTCTCCTTTGTCTTTTTAGTTTGTACATCGTAAATCCTTGTGTATAAGCTTCGTCATTTTTATAGTCTTCAGTAATAGCACCTGCTTCTGTTATTGCGAATGCGTCCTCATTTCTATTTACTTTTTTAAATTCAACATACTTATCTTTGGTGATTCCACCAGCGTTTCAGAATAAGAATGTACATTTATTGCCCTAGAGGGGCATTTTGTTCTATCCATCTTCCTATTAGACTTATCTCTCCGGTTATCAAGCGCTGGCATCCTTGTTGTCAGTCGTTTTGCATAAAGTACGTGAAAGAGTTTTTTAAACACTAAATACTCTTTGCGGACGCGACTGACTTCACCCCCCAAAAGAAGAAATTAGAAAATCAAATTCTGACTAGGAATTAAATCAGGGTAGCTCCCAATAACTGGATGAAGTATTTAATTCAACACCATATTATTAGAAATAATAAACAGTGATCAATCTGATCATTAATAATAAATTATACATTAGAAACAAATTTAAAATTCACTAAAGCAGCATTGCTAATTCACCCTCCCCCCTCACCAGAAAACTAAAAACTAATTTAATAGATCAAGTTTAATGTTGCTTGAAAAATGTGTGATGTGTAAATGGATGGTTTTTTATACTCACATGTCACTTGTGCGGTGACTTCACTCAAGTCAGTAGGGTTGTCCAGCTCAACGTTGAGAGTCGCCTGTTTGTTGACGGCTGCCAGCTTGATTCCGTCACCCGTTACAACAGCAGGGAAGGTTCCTGCGCAAAGAATGGTGTGATGGTTAAAGGTAGTACTTATTATTTTTATTTAGTTGACAGTTCTGTTCAGCTGCAGAACTGATTAACAAAGAAGACAATAATAACAAGCACACAAGAAGAAATTAAAATAAAGAGTATTAAAATAATGATAGAAAAAAATAATAATAAAACATATAAATAAAAAACAATTGACTAGGAAAAAGTTTTCTATGATATAATTTGTGTGCAATGAATATAATTTTTATAGTACTATACATAATTGAATCTATAAGATGGAATATAAAAATATGTATTTGTAGATATTAGTTCAGAAAATAAAAATAAATTTACAGTTTTATCCATCTACTATATACAATATTGAATACTGACTATATTATTTATTCCCCTGTACTCCGATTTTACTCCGATTATAAATGTATTATACTACGTAATATAATTTACTTTCTGAACTGAAAATAATGTACAGCACAAACATTTTGGCTTTGTGAAGGTACCCACTATAATTAGAAATAAAGATATAATCCAAACTGTATAATTTTCTTTTAAGGCTTTGTTTGATTTGGGGAAATATGATAAAATATATCACTATGTTTCATGTACAAAGTGCAACCACCTGTAGGCGAGCTTCTGGACGTGGATATTCGTTGTTGATTGACTGGCGAGTTGACTCGAAAGCGCGAGTGCGTCGAGTCAACATCGTCAGCGCCGGAGGTGATGCGAGTGCTGTTGACTTGACGAGACTCGCTGCTGTGGATTGCCTGCGACTGATGCTGCGACTGGTACTGTTGCGACACCTGTGATTGGTGGAACTGAGAAGACGACGTCGGCTGGTGGACTTGCGATGACTGGTGGTGCGTCACCTGAGATGTTTTGTGCTGAGAAAGTTGGGGCGAGTGATTCTGGGAGAAACCTGCAACATTAGAAAAATATCCCATCTTTTTAATGGTCCATTATATTTTTACTAGCCTATCATAGGCTTGAGTGGCGCATTATGGCCTTACAGTTGAGGTGCCCTTATAAAATCTAAACTCAAACCTCTATCATTTATACCTTATATATCAATCAACTTAATGAGTTAAATGCAAATGTTCCCGGGTACTTCCCGGGAATCTTGAATCTAATAGTCTCACTTAAAATGTGGAATTTTTTAATTTTATAATCCGGCACCACCACCAAAAGAGATCAGTGCTTGATTGATATTAACACTTTGTATTTCAAAGTATGTGCAATTGTGCATAAATTACCTTTGGAATACTTATCTCTACTCTAATTACTATGAAATAATACTGATACATCGTGCTAGCGTACCTTGTATCCTGCTCTCTGGCTTCGCAGCGAGATTAGCCAGCGACTCCAGACTTCCGTACGACAGCATTGACTTTGTCTTTGCGATCGCATCCCAGGAATCTGACCTTGCGTTGACTCCCCCGAGCATTGCTGACACTGTCAACACAGAAACAAAGCAGAGGATAAGAACACCAGTCACTTGACATTGTTGTGTATTATTCTGCCGGGTATAGAAAATATTCATATGTTTAGATTCACAAAAAGTTGACTTCATTGTCCTCCTTTGTGAATAAGTTTTTACTATAAAATATAATATTTATACTGATAAAACAAGTAGCTAATTCACTGAAGATATAGAATTGCGGTTTGCATGTTCGTAATAAAATTATGCGCCTGAGTTTTGTCCTGTTTTTTGAATAAATATAGTTTTAACATAGATTATGAGCACATATTGTTAGAAACCAGTTTCTATTTTATTTATAGAAAATATCTATTTCTGTAACATAAAATACTAATTGAATCAGAAATCCAGTAACTGAGTAACTGGCAAGGTTAATATTTTTGCCGATGTATCGCCCACGTACCTCGAACATTAGAAGACGTGTCGACTACCTTCCCGTCATCCAGAAGATCGACGGACCCCCGTCTCATCCTGTTACTCTCAAACTGTCTGCTCTCCATGAAACTACCGTTCTGCTGACTGGACTTGAACGTGGGACTCGGGACGGGACTCGAGTTGACCTTGAACGTGGTCTGGTGCGGCTTCAGGATCGGACTGAACGCTGGTTTGTTCTGGACGGGACTCTCACGATAGAAGGAATTGGGGACGGGACTGGGTGTGTGGGAGGAACGCCCGTTCATTAGGACGCGATTCGGGGAACTCATGCGGTCGTCGATGTGCGTGCGGTTAAGACGCTGATCGAGAGAGGATGATCGTTGTTGACTCATCTCTGAAAGACAAACATTGAACAAATTTTAAATTATAAGTCATAGATTTTGATTTAAGGAACCTACTGAAACACAACTAAATTTTTAACTTTTAATTTAAAATTGTATAATAAAAATTGCATTTAAAAATATTTATTGATCTAGGAAAAAATAGCAAAAAAAGTTTTTGATTTTGAAAAAGCATTACAATGGCATTACAATTGTTGGTATTTAAGTAAAATAATGCGTTGAATGCCATTACAAATAAAGTAAAACCCCTTTCTATTAAAATTTTGTTAATTCATATATATTTATAATTCAAACTAGTAATGGGGTCTCTGCAGAAAATTTGAAGATAAATTTAAATTTCATATTTTGATAATCAATATTACTATATATTGTTCAAGAAAAGCCAATTTTTTAAACATAACCTACCTTCGTGGAAATAGCTTTCAGTGTGAGATCGAACTGTTGGTGTTGGCGTGTTGTGCTTGAGAACGGGGGAAGAAATAGCTTGAGACATGAGTGGAGAACGCGACATCTCGCGATCATCTGGAACCATTCAGGGTTTTGCTTGTACAAACAGTTTGAAACATTTAGCAGAGTGTGTAAGTTTCATTTATTAATAATTAACATAAAAACATTAATGTTGTCTTTTCTAGACAATTATTAAGACAAGGTAATCTACAGATATAAGTAGGTAGATAAGAGTGAATTTAAAATACCGGTACCTAATGCATGTAGTACATACTTTTCTATTTAATTACCTTATTATATTATACTGGTTGTTTTGTAAAGTAAGCATTAGTCTTAATCAAAAAGACGTCTATCAAGTTTCAAACTTTGTAAAATTGTTAAAGAAGCAAGGCATAAATAAATAATAAAATTTATTGAATATGTAATGAAGTCAATTTCACAAGTTTCAAATAAACATTCCAAACGAAACAAAATAGGATACTGTACTTAAAAAATTAAATAATTAACAATAACTAATCAAATCTTAGTAAAATACTAATCATTTAACAGTTAACTTCTTATTTGGAAACTTATTCAAGCCATTAGGTCAGTTTATAATTTTTATATATAATTTTTATTTTTATAAGAATACTATTAACAGGAAAGTGGTTCAGACCTTTAATATAATATTTTTAAGATGTATTCTATTCAGTTAAAAAAGAAACTTATTAACAAAGAAGGACAATATTAAATAGAACTAGAAATTGCCGATGCAGATGTCATTGATGAGTGAATCGTGACCAGCCAACAACAATAGGTAGTTTTAATTGAACAAATTGTGGTTGACCAAAATTCCCTGGTTGTGGTCAATGATGTTAGGGTAGGACCAGCAACGTTAGATTGCAACAACTTTAGTAGACAAGTATAATAACTCGGAATAAAGATTTGTTATCCGCTTTGAACATACCGTAGTGTGCACTCGTCTGTGCTCTTCTCCGCCAGTACGAGTCGTCCGGCGACATCTGGTGGCGAGAAGGTGAAGCGTATCCGGAGCCAAACCGGTCATTCGTTACTGAGTTAATGAGGTTAAAAGAAGTGTTAGGTTAGTTTCACCAGTTAATGGTTATGTGTACTGTATTAAAACACAATGAAAAAAGGACAAACAAGATGTACATGTACCCAAATGTATTTAGTTTTACCAATACACCAACTAATATGTAAGAATAGTTGATAAAGAATAATGAGCCATGTATATCCAACTATAGTCTAAAGGGTATGTAAAACAAGTATATTTTGTCTAACCTTATAAAGTAACAATACAGTATAGTTAAAGTAAAGTACTGTTATTTTAGTGGTATTGTCATGGATCATAAAAGTCAATCGCTTTTTTGTTGCAGTGTACACTTTATCTGCACTACAGACAGCTGCAAACCATGTCCTTAGTAAGACTGTGTGGTTAGGTAGTCTATATTTTAGTACGTACATAGATGTAAGGTAATTTTTTACGTGAATTGACTGTCCAATACTTATCAAAATTTAAAAGTTTTTTGCTTTTTAGTTGTAATATTGACCAGTATTTTCAACTCAATTTTTGTATTGATTTTCAATTTGTATAAAATTTGTTAAGATGATTTCATATTAAATTGTGTTTGACATTTAAAATTCTATTTCCTATTTCATGTCAATCAATGATTTATATTATGTAATGTTAAGTATGGATTAAAATTTTATAGGGGTCGATGAACATGTGTGGGAGAGTTTTGCAAGGGTCGTTAGCTTATGTTTCAATGTTAACAATGCCAATATAATTTCTTAAATTGTGCATTAGAGGAAGATAAGACATTGTGTAATGTAGGTGAGGTAAGGTTGACAAAATACCACAAACATCACTGTAGAGTAGGAGAGAGTAAAAGTTAAAAATCACATAGTCAGTGGACAATTAATATTATTTCGTTAGAAAAGGTCTTAATTAACTACAGATGGATTAATTTTAAACCAAGTACTTTTAGCTTACCCTGATGTGTCTGAACAGCCATCCTCTCTTTCCTAGGCTCCTGGTAGCTATCTGGTGTATTCCTGCCTTGTTGGTAACTATTGGAAGTCCTCGAGTTGTCGAGATAACTGCTGGACGTCCTCTGTTCCTGATAGCTGCTCGAGCTGTTTCGCATCTTGGAATCTGACTTGTCCCTGGAGCGCTGACTGCCCACTCTCAGCGAGAAGGGTGACCCTCTTACGTCGGAGCCGTTGTAGTAAGTGTAGACGCGATACTTGCCGGCGGTTTGCGGTAAGAAGGACACACGGTACATGGAGTTGCCTGCAAGAACAACAGAGCAATAGGTGAGGGAAGATTTGATGAATATTATCAGAAACCAAGCACCTTTTATTCTTTCTTATTTTATTTTTTTAAGTTTTTTAAGTTTTTTTAAGTGGAACATTAGAAATATATCCTCAATATTTCTAAAAATTAAAATACATCATTTAAAAATGTATTTTAAATTTAACTGCTAGCATTAAAATCAGGCAACATTGTCAGTTTTTAGTTGTACATCAAGAAAGCTACATAGCACCACATTGGAGTGATTCATAAAAGATAATCGTGGTTTGTTGTTTGTTTTGTGGTATTTCCAACTGCAAATCAGTTTTGTAACTGAGTGGATCGACACTAAATAAATATTGTAGTTAGTACAGTTATTGTAAAAAATTAATCAAAATAATTATTGTGTTATCAATTAAAACAAAAGGATGCTGATTAGATTATTATTTATTTGAAGGTACACCATGCAGTCTATGATTCTTACAAAACTCCAAATATTGCACCTATAAAATGTCAGCATTGTGTACTAATCCTGTGATATGACGACCTTCAAAAATAAAAACCCGTAACAGTGTTGTACCAAAATTAATATCACCCTTCTAGCTCACAATAATTATTAATTACACTCCCGGAATACATACCAAGGTCTTCAAGCCGATGCGGAACCGAACGTGAATGAGACACGATGTCGAGACAGATGTCACCCAGACCTCCCGTTCCTTGGGCGTCGATGGTAAAACTGAATGGTTGGCCGGGCTGGGCTCCCTCTAACCCTCGTAGCTGCAAGAAAATAATAACAACATGGAATGAATCGATTTTGCGGGGGTGGGAGAATTGATACCATTATAAAAATATGGTATCAACATTTTTCAGAATTGTGCAAAAACAAAAATACATTTGTTTAATTTTAATTTTGGTTTAATTTGGGGCAGTGTTCTCCCCAGAAAAAAATGTTCACTGGGTATTCCATAAACATTGCCGGGTACTATATTCATAGGGTAGGGACAAAATAGCGGGGGTCCGGGGGCTTGCCCCCGGAAAAATTTTGAGATCCTAGATTCGATTTGGTGAGTTTTAGAGGTTTTTGAAGCCTTTTTAAAGTAGCTTACTTTAGCTGGTTTTGTGGTAAGAACATTTCAAATTTGATTGAAATTATAGTCTAGACCTAAATTATAATTATTTTCTCCTTTGTATGTAGGCTGTGAATTACTGTACCGTAGTCCTATTGTAACAATGAGTACAATAGGCCCTTGTAAAAGTGATCCTACAACTTGAAACATTGTTGTATTTGATAACTTTATATTTTGTATTATTACCCTACTTTATAATTTGCCCTAGCAATCAATAAAATTGGAAAATTGATAAAATAAAATTGTTCACTTGTGTGTGCTCCTTGTGTGCAGTGAATGTTCACGATCATAGCGATGATTGCCATTTTGCCGTAACTTATGTGTTTCGTTCAAATGCATTCCTTGTCGTGTTCTATATCAGCGAGATTAGCCTCCACGATTTTGTTTACAATCCGCGCTGCAGTTATCTCGCGTTTGAGTCAACACAGACTGACCGGAATGATGCGTAATTCGTAGCGTAGGAAAGGAATGTGCGAGAGATCTGGTTGGAGCGGAGAAGAGAGGGGAGCGCGGGAAGGTGTCAAACTACAGCTGACAAAATAAAACCACGCTCGCTGAATGAAATGTGATGCGTCAGTCGGTGTTTGTTAAAGGTGAAAAAAAACCGAGCACCACCACCACCGAAGCCTGGCCGGACAGCGAGCGAGTTGTATTTCTCTCTCTCACTCTCTCCCTCTCTCTGCAGTGAGAGACGTACGTCAACTCGTACGCCAAGTCAAGTGAATAATCAGTCGCGCGTTATTTTGATGTTTTTGTCTAACAACATTCACACAAACGCAATCCGCTACATTTAACATTTTCTACATTGGATATTTCAGGCGTATTAAGGACCAAGTCAAGTGAATAATCAGTCACAGGTTACTGATTGATGTTATGTTGAACATTCACACGAATGCAATCGGCTACATTTAACATTTTCTACGTTACATATTCCAGACGTAAGAAGAACAACATTTTGTAGGTTGATCGTTGTGTGATGTGTGTCCGTGTCACGTGTTGCCTTGCCTAGCACGTGCGTCGCGCGCATCGCCGGATTACCGAGCCCTCCCGACTGCAGCCGATCGTGCTTCGGCCCAGTCAGCTGTACCGGGTGCACCCCATGCGATGCACTGATGTCTGTCCGTGACATTCGCTTAGTGCCAGGCACCAGTGCTTCTACGTGGGTGCTCGCTGACCGCACTCAAACCCCCCTCACATAAAGTCTTGACATAGAGGATGGATGGAGGTGTGAATGTGATAATTTTGAACAAAAATACTATAATTGGCGGCAGATATGTTTGCCGGGCGGTAGCTAAAAATAGCCGGCGGGCCGCCCGGCTAACCGGCTCTGGGGAGAACACTGTGGGGGAAATGTTTGAGACAAGGTACTAAATAGAATTTGTTGAAAAGTAATAAAAAAATCATATTGATCAATACTTTTGTTGTTACACTAACGTTTAAGAGGTTATGGAATAAACAAGACTTATTTACTAGAACATTTAAAGAAAGGATGTTACAAGGATGTTACAGCCACCTATTGACTAAGAATAAATAAAATCTACCAAGGATTAAATACTGTATCACAAAAATATATTTTCTTAGTATTTTTTATAGAGACCAAATATTGAAATATTAATATTTTTGACCATCTCTAGTAGAATAATCCCGTACCTTGACTCCTGTGGGATCGAACACAAAACAGGTGAAGGGTCCCCCCTGGATGTGTTCGCCCTTGTGGGTGACTGCTATCGACCACTCCCCCGCCTCGTCGGGCTGGAACGTCGCTGTGTAGACTCCGTCCGTCTCTTGGACGGGGCAAGGCAGGTTGCGGCCGGTAGGGGAGCGAGCCGTCACGTCTATCTGGCTGCTGTGGGCGCCGTTCGAGTTGATCTGGGGGTGAGGAGTTGGTTTATTTTACTCTTGTATTGTATTACATCACATAAATCACAATGATAGATAGCATACTTAAAAATTAAATTAGACATTATTTGAATATATAAAGAGTACACACTTGTTGAGTTAAAGATGGTGTATGTTTCTCCATCCCTAATTCCTGGACAAATTTCCAAACATTGGAACAAACTGTGTCAAACTACATAGTAATTAACTCAGTTTTTCTTCTATGTTTTAACTGTATTAGGGCATACATATAAATTAAGAATTTGCAAATCAATTTTACTGAAATGTAGGTATGTTGTGCAATGTTGTGCAAGAAACCATGGGACTTGATTAAATGTAACGTTATACTTTTGCAAAACAAATGTTTAAGTTAATTTGATTTAAAACAATAAATATTAGAAAATTATGATGAAGTTGCTGTTTGCAAGTAACTCAAGTAAACTTGTGCGGAAAACGTTTGCAGCTAGCTTACCAACACTTCCACAATGGACCCGATGGCGCAAGGCTCCATCCCAGGGAACGAGATTGAAGACAACTCGGGCATCACACGGATGTTGAACGGACACCCTCGTATCAGCTCTCCCTCGTTGTACACCAGAAGCTGAAAACATTGGCTTTGTTTCAATTCTATTGTAGAAACAAATGTTGCAGGGACAATAAACTAAAATCAATATTTATCACTATAATTTAACTTGTAGGTATATAATATGAGTATTATTTTATACTGAAATATAATCAACGATGAAATTAATAAAACAGATAGTTTAATCATAGGCCACCTATAAATTTGTACACAGTTTTACAGTCCATAAACACATTTATTTTTAAGTGTCAAAATTAATGCAATGTCAAGATGAAGTGGGTATTAATAATTTATACAAACCTGGCCCTTCCACCAAAACTAATATTAACAAACCTGGCCCTTCCACCAAAACTAATATTAACCGTGCCAAATAAATTGCACAGAAGAAAATTTAGAATTTAAATTTTTTAAATATCAATTAATTTAATACTTTAATGGATACATACTTGGTGCATTCCAACATGGGTTGGAATGAACGACCCCTTGCCTCCGTGAGCTGACAGCGAAACCCGACAATCGACCTTTCCGTTGGGTCCGATGACCTCTGCCGTCACTTCCCTGGGATCCACGTCCCGAGATAACAACTCCAGGTTGAAGTGAGCCTAGGACAGAGGGAACAAGTCATTTTCAGGAGGACAGAAGTGATGACAAGCTGATGTCTTGTCCCAAGAGAGTTTACTTATTGTGTTTGGACTTGAATAATTAACACTTACTGACATTATCTACTAATTCATTTATTTTTCACCTCCTGATGACAACTGCAGCTAATTCAAAGTTGTTTGTTACCTTAATCCACGAAGCGTTTCGTCCTTCTGGGACTCGAAACAAAACGCGTTGTGGATTAAGGTAACAAACAACTTTAAAATTAGCTGCAGTTGTCATCAGCAGGTGAAAAGTTTTGTCGCCCCCAGCCCTTAAGGCTATGGGCTTTATGTTCTTTATGCTTTCCCAACCTGTCAACCCTTCTCCAATCTAAACTAAACTAGCCGGTTGGCCTTTTCCAAACTAATTGTGATTCATTTATTTGTTCATTCATAATAAAAGTTTTTAATTCATTTATTTTGATTGTAAACTATTAAGGAAATAAAATGAATTTATTAATATATATTTGTACTATGTATGTATTGATTCACTCTATTTCATTTTTAACCTAGGCCTACATTAATCATATTTAGTTTACAAACACAAGTGAAGCACAAAAGGGAAGCACACCAAAACCAAAAGCATTCAAAAAGAAATATTGTGGTATAAAAATTAAATGCATAAAAAGTACTAGCTCTATATGTTCAAATTTAATAACAAAAATAAACAGCTCCTAAAATTTAGGATTTGGAGGAAAGCTTAAATTTAACATAAATCTTATCAAAATTTTAAGTCGGAGAAAGTATTTGTGAAAAAATTATCGTTATTATTTTATCGAAACAACAAATGGAATGACATAAATCTACGAGGTCGTGTGTGATCTCTCCCCCACTCACCGGCTTGTGCACCCTCGTTGTGTGAAGGTCACAGTTGAGCGCCAGTCTCTCGCCCGGCTTCTCCCGCGGCTGTATCCACTGGAAGTGAGCCGCGTACGCCATGACGCCCAGGTGCTCCACGTTCTTGTCCGCCATGTCCTTGGCCTTGAGGATCGGGTCCACCCCCAGCCTCTCGCCGCCCTGGATACCCTTGGTCAGGTTGGACTCCCAGCTGGTCTGCTCAGAGGTCAGCTGTTCGTATCCCGGCACGGGGCCGCCCAGCGAGCGAACCAGAGTGCACAGGGCGGTGCCATCATTCCAGTCGCGCTGCACAGGAAGGATTAGTATTTATTTAACATCTTTCAAATCAATACTTTTCAAAGGGTACAAAAAATACATAAAAGGAAATAAAATAAATAAATTTGTATATATTTGTATTATGCATGTATTGATTAACTCCATTTCATTTTTAACCTACACTAATTATTTAATTTACAAACACAAATGAAGCACAGCATGGAAACACACCAAAAGGATTCAAGAAGAAATATCGATATTGCATAAAAAAAATCATGCATACAAATTAAAGTACTAGCAGCTAGCTAGCTAGCTCTGTATGCTCAAATTTAATAATAAAAATGAACAGCCATTACCTCATTACCTGCGTTAGGTAATGACATAAATAGTGTTTAGATGGTCAGTTAAAAGGCAGCAGAATTGTTGCAATACTATTCCAATCTATTCAGATCTACAATGCACCAACAATACAGATTTTATGAAGTTAACCATCTAGGTAGCTTAGGGGTAAAGCACCCGACCGGCAATTGGGAGACCGGGGTTCGATACCCCGGTCGCTGAGATAGATTTTTTAATTTCTGGATTATTTACAAAAAAACATAAAAGTAGGTTTTTCTTTTTACAATTGAAACAAAATACCTACTAATAATTATTTGAATGATGAAAAAAAGTGTTACTCTTGTACAAAAAAATATTTATAAATACTTATTTCAATAATGTTATATACAAATCAAATTTGTAAAATCTAAAATTAAATCAGATTGAATAAAATAAATGTTTCTGAATGAAAGAGAAATGAAAAGAATTTTGATAAATCATATAAATTTGTTTCATCGGCTCCTAAATTATGATTAAAATAAACCGTAAAGAGAGCCTGACCCGGGATTTGAGCTCTGGACCCTTTGCATTGGAATCAGAAACACACCCACAGAACTCGAAGCTCACATTAAATTTATTTTTAAAATATGATAAACATAAATGTCAATGTTTATTAAAACAGTTATTATCTGGATCATTCAATCATAAGACAGCTTCAAAGTTAATGTAGACATATTTTGTTAGACAGGTATTGATAAGAGTAAAGTCAATTAGATAAGTGATAATTGATTCCTGGAAATCTTCAATGGAACCAGGAAAATCTATAGGATCAACAAGCCATTCACTTTGAAGGAATTTATAACAAGAAATGTTGTTGCAACTTCCTCTTCACAAACGGTATTACTTCATGTTTGTACAGTGTTCAGGTACTAACCGTAAAGTTATTGACTCTCTTCTCTGGAATCTGACTGTTGACCCAGCGCAATGTCGCGTGGAAACCAGGTGAGTCTTCCTTCATGAAGTAGCTGAGGTACGTCATTCCGGAGAGTTCGTCCAGGAAGGGGGAGGCCAGATACTCCGGCTCCAATATCATCGGAATCTGGAACTCGTGCCGTGCAAGCTCCATGGCGGTGCGGCAGTTTTCAATGCTAGGGGAGTTAAAGATAGTCCGCATTAATTGACTTTTAGTTTCATGGGGTTAATTACCAAAGAAGGGAATATCAAATTAATTTTATAGTAATGAGAGTAATTCAAATAGTTAAAAAATCAAATTTTTATTCAGAAAAGAGTGAAAAATAACTTAAAGTATAGCTAACATCACAAGCATGATTATTTTATTCTAAATACGTTAAGATCAATTTGATTTTATATCAGTTATTAACAAAAATAACATTTTGCTTAAAAATCAGAAAGTGGTGGGTTGTAGAGGAAGAGAAGAACCCCATATTTCTTGTAACTTAGTTGTTCAATGAAAACATGTACAATACATTGCTGCTGGTGTAGAAAGATTTTATTTTTCCCCTTTCAAGCTGTGTTCTGGATAATTGTGATTCCATATAGTATACAAACTTTACAGCAGACAAACTTTACACTCAGGCAGTCGAGGCAATCCTCAAATTATGAACTTCTGCCATATGAAAAAGAAAAATATATAGTACCTCAATCAGAGAACAAATCTGGGTGATTCTGCTCTACCTACTAGGTATTAAAATTTTTGACAAATATTGCCATTCTTCAAACTTGAATCACATAGAGGATACAGGAGACATGTAACTCCCTCCTCCTCTTTGAAAATATGATCCTATATAAATAAATAAATAAATAAATAAATTCGTATTTAGAGTCTACCCACTCAATCATATAACTGATTTTCAGTGGGGGACAGTAAACCAAAGCGACCAAGCCAACCCTGTAGGCCCCAACGCAATCGTTGAGTAAGCGATAACCAACCAAAGATCGATATTTTTTTTTTTTAACTAGGAAATATAGCAATTAGTGGTATAGACAATGCGAACACCCGCGGATCAACGCCTGAATCAACAAGGCTGTTTCAGAACAACTTTAAATTTATAATGTGCCTCGTTGGTAGGACAGCTCCAAAGTCACCGTTTACAAATTCCTAAGACAAGAACTGATGGACTTAAGTCCAAATCAGAAGTTAAAAAACTTCTGACTTTAGCGGGAATCGAACCATGGACCTTCTGCATTAGAAGCAGAGATGCTAACCACAAGACCAACGAACCACACTTTTCTGGAGTAATATGTCAGGACTGACCTATCCCTAGGGTTGAGGTTCTTCCAGTGGGAGAAGAGTCCCGGCCTGCAGTAGTCGAGCAGCGCACTCAGACACACTCCGGAGTTCCAGTCTGTTGTGAAGTTGTTGACCCTGCACTCGGGGAGCACCGCCTGCAGGAAGCAACACTCGCGTAAGCAACATACTTTCATTTGTGTCCTCAGTTTATTAATGTGATTAACAAACACGGACAACACCCTTTGATTGTGAAATTATTGAATTTTCAAATAATTCATATGGGTAAACACTGTTTAACGTCACCCTAATTTCAAAAGTTTAACAATTAGAAAAGCGATATTATTTTGAAACCACACGTCATGTAGCTCAAGTATCTGAGAAGATCTGATATTTCAACTTTGATACTTGCCACCGGCAATCTTGACTGAAAGTTTTTTTCCTAAGAGTCCTTTATAACAGTAGTTGAGAGTTCCCTTCACAAATACCCAATCTCCAAATTCCAAAATACCTAGTTGGACACACAATACAATATTGTCTCTGGGAAAGTCTCTCACAACAAATTTAGTTTGTTTTTAAATGTGCATTTTATTGAAGTTCAAATGTGACTGTCAAAGTTTTGAGATTTGAAAGGACTCCTAGTATTTTTTATAAAGTTTGGAATATAGCCGATTGTCCAGTAGAGAGCGGGGAAAAATAAACAAAAAAGCTACACATGTGCTCTTGATGAAACCTTTTTAAAAATTGAATAAATCTAAAAAAATATATATTTTTGTAAGAAATCTGTCCAAATACAACTAGCCCTGTGATTGACTAGGTAGAAGAGAAGTAATTGAGAGATTGAATTGAGAAGTAATGTCCAAATTTAAAATATTTGTTAATAATAATTTACCTTGAGCCATGCTAGCATAAGTTTCTTTGGCGGGAACTTGGAGCGACCGATTTGGTACCTGACGATCAGGGACCATATTAGTCCTAGAATGAGCTTCAGATTTCCGTTCACGATGTCCACGTTGCCTGAAACAAACACAAGCAAATTCGTTAGATTTTAAAACTAAAAACATATTTTCTGTAAAGCACTTTGTAAATATTTATTTTAACAGAGACATCAGGCCTCATTGAAGTGGGTGGCTAATTTGGATATTTGACTGGGTTGGCTTCGTTTGCATTACATTAAAGTTCTAGACCATAAATGAAAATAAATGAAAATTATTATTTTAAATTTGTGTCAGAATGAAAAATATGTTTATTTCTATCAACAATCTTTGTTAGCATCAATCACCCAGGAAAAAAATAATGCATGAATAGAAGCTATGATTGGGTATTGTTCCCAAAATTTGAATAAACACAATAAAAATATGTCATCATGAAAAATAAATACACATGTGCACTTAAATCATCCTCCAAAAACATCAACAACTCCAAAAAACGATTGAGAATGAAATTAATGAATACAAGGTTTTAAAGCATAAGCCCGCTTTGAGGACATTGTTATTGAATGATAGCAATTGTTGTAAAAGTTTGTCTCGACTGGGGATCGAACCCAGAACCTCTGGCTTAACGCTTCAGTCGGGGCAAACTTTTACGACAGTTGATATCATTCTATTAAAAAAATTAATATTCATCCAAAGATGAATAAAATATATAAATAATTTTGAATTAAAACGTTAAGTATTTAATAATATAAACATATTATACACAATACTTGATTTTAAGCAATACATGCGTGTGGAATAAACATGCAAACAATGGCTCATCTACAATGGGTGCATGAGGCGTAGGCCTACTAACAAAGCTTTACTAATTTATCAATTTTAATTGTAATGCTACAAACTTGTAATCTAAACCAGTTACCATAAGTGCATTTCAGAACAATGTAATTAGCAGCATGTGTACGTTAACGACCGCTGTAATTATTTCTAAATAATGATAATAAATTATAATGGTTTGAAAACACTATCTAGTTGATACTTTTGTATTGAGAAAGAAGAGATTAATTTTGTAATATCGTTGGAAGATAGATGGGTAAAAAGAAAATGTATACTTGTATTCAATTATGAACAACAGGTAATATGTTTAAAATCAATCACTCTTATTAAAGTCCATGAATGAGCTTGTAATGAATTTCGCTATCAGAGCTTTGAAATAAAACACACAATGAGCACACATGCGTTGAATGTAACATATGAAAGGATGGCGAGTAAAAAGGAGTAATTTCCTCCCATTCACCGACGTAATTAGCCCTATATCACGCTCATTGTGCACCATCACGCCCAACAATGCGCGATACAATAGATGCGAATCCACTGCCGAAATAAATAGAAACAACAACCTAGTGGCAGGTCTCGCTCAGCGGAACATTAGCTCATTATAATTAGGAGAAGTTTGCCAACGGTATAAGAACCTAACAAGAGAAGATGTGTTTATTAGTGGGTACAAGCAACAACAAGCAAGTTACATGCACACGGATAGGAAACATGTGGGCGTGACGAAGATGGCGGTGGAAACGAACAGAACCACAAGCACGACTGTGACAACAAACACAACAATAACTAGTTCGGGAGGGAGTTGGTTCGATGCCCGACACTATAGTAATATGACTAGGGCTTTCCCAAGAGTTGATGGCATATGCATAGTCTTATGAAGTTAGTGTCGTGATTCGCTCCAAAATCCGACGAAAAATGTGTTCAAATGTAACAAATTGAATTTTTTTAAATTATTAATTAAATTATTACAACAAATTGATTTTTTTTAAACTAGATCTAAGAAACACACAAAATGTATAATTTTGTGCAACGTAACACAATTAATTTTAATTAAATTGTCTTTACAGTGTTTTGATACAAACAATGACAAAGACGTCTACGAAGCAGTACAGATCGAGGTCCAGTGAATATAATGTTTAGATTATTATTGCCAAAACCCATAACTATACTATAATACTTTCAAATGCAATGCCTGCTCTGCTAATAGTTGCACGTAGGGTACAGAGAAATGCCAACACTACATTGCATTCACTACAACTTTCCAAATAAGACAATACTGCATGCCTTGTACTCACTCTTAGACCCTTTACTACAAACTCGAGAGAAAAGCGATCAGGCGAAAATCTAAAGCATGTGGCTACTTTACACTAGAACCGCAATTAGACGCAAACATTTATATAGTAATGAGCATGACTGAGATAGTTCAAATAATGGACGTCCCCAGGCAGGCATTTGTGACGAAAATAAAAGGCAAATTTTGTTTTGAAGAATATTAATTGAATGGATATTGTTTAACGTCT
This sequence comes from Sweltsa coloradensis, assembly GCA_024449915.1. Lineage (NCBI taxonomy): Eukaryota > Metazoa > Arthropoda > Insecta > Plecoptera > Chloroperlidae > Sweltsa > Sweltsa coloradensis. Next base: position 3,194 of record JAMZAV010007354.1, on the reverse strand, counting down.
CATATTTAGAATATTGATGAATTGATTTATAGTAAAATAGTTATAAATCTCATGTATATAGGTGTATTTGTTCTCCCGGTCATATTTGAAGTTTGAAATTGGGAACTAACTATATCATTCCTAAGCACGTGAGAGTGGTGAAAAAAGCGGTAGATTTTTATTTGTTTGGCGGTGACGATTTTTTTTTACTTGTGAATTTTTTGTTTTTATAATACATGCACATCTTTACATATAATCATCAATGTGGTCTTAAAAAATAAAATAAAATCAACGATTCTTAAGAAACTCGGTGATTTCAATGCATGTATTGTTGCGAGCACACATTTCATCTCTTATCTCATGTAAAATCCACTATTGGTACAAGTAAAACATGAAAACACAAACAACAACTCCGATTCATCCGAGCATTCTGCATGGATTACTGCGCAGTCAGTGTGCAAAGTGCTTCTCCTCTTACGTAGATGACATCATCACCTCTGACGTCACCAGAGTTAAACTAGGTATTCCGGCTGCGTTCGTTCGCGGGCGCATCTTTCTTCACAAGGTCTTTTCATCTCAGGAGTGTTGTTTGTGTTGACGAAACTAGACAAGTATTCGCTTGTTGCGCCTAGGAGATTTAATGACGAAACTTGCTGCTCCTCCAGCCCCGCCTAGCGACATTCGTTACTACTGTCCTCATGTATACTACCGTATTTTACATTTTTAAGGTGACGCTATAGCGAGCACTAGGGCCCGCTAGAGGGGTAAGGGGAAATGCAACATAGTTTGCCTTGCATTGGATTAAAATTGCTGTATTTTCAGAATTAATAAAGATATAAGTCCGATTTTTGGCTTTTTAGAAAGCAAAAATGTTAACCTTTCATCTGTCATAACATGAATTATTAGAATTCATAATTAGCCCATAATAATTCACTTTTAATTAACATCTGCACAATTGACTACTTTGACGATAACAAGAGCAAATATCAATTCAGAAACGAGATTCAAACGTATTTTTATAAAACGTATAAATCTTAGTGCCTGACAAAAGATATTTTTTCAAATTTTGTATTGTAAATGCAATTAAAAAATAATTAATTACATTTTATTAATTAACAGTTTGTTCCTTTTCATGACATAAATTTAAATAAAGACGCTTGGTCAGGCATTGCATTTAGTTGTAGTAGTTGAATGCTTTTTAAATTTTTATGATATCTTTAACCGTTTGGGTGGTACAACTCAAGTTCGTTCTCAAACTTGGAAGAAAAAAATCGTCCGTCATGGAGCGCTTCGCCTCTTGGAGTGGCAGTGTTTGGAACTCAGTCCACCATGTCAACCCCGGGAAAGACAAAATGCAACTTTGAAACAGATTGAAGCAATTGTTACATGTTACAGATATGCAATCACATTAATTGTGTGGACGTTCTACGAGGGTACCGTAGTTCAATACTGAAATGTGTCTAAGCGTGAATCTGAAGGCGCGGCAACTCAACAATGCTCCCCTGCACTTGCTTGCAATTATTGTGAACCTGTAACGTGACTGTGAGATTAAATAAACTATAAACAATTGAAGCAGACTTTCAGGGCCCGATTCATGTACATTTTTATCCCAGTATAAGCAGATTTAGGTGGTATAAGTGCGGTATAACTCCGAATCCAATTCATGAAGACTTATCCCGCCTCGCACGGGGATAAGAAAATATGTAAACAGATGGCGGACATTTTAAAATTTTGCGTCTATGTGTAAAACGAGAAAAGTTGTCATTACTCTCATAAAAGAAATCAGAAACCATCTCGGGCCTAGGCCCAGATGTAGAAAATTATTCATAATACAACAGTGTAGGCCTAAAGTTCCATTAGGCTATAGGAATATATAAAATTAATACTAACGTTACACGTTTGACAAGCCCTAGGCCTCTTCTAGACAACCCTAGGCCTGCACGACCTTGTTTAGACACACAACCCGCACAAATAACTAGTTTTGATTACTAAAAGCCTAATGCAGATAAAAAATAGTATGATAGTCCTAGGCTATTCAAAATTTACGGCCAATAATACGCCTTTTCTTTTCTTTTAACGATCTCACGCAATCTTCTGTCACTAAATGAAAATGTAAAACAAAAGATGGTGCAAATTTTCAGTGTTCATTTGCTAATTTGCTGATTTACATGGCTGTGGAATGCAGTGGAAAATAACATTTGTTGTGTCTGTTGTTGCATTGGAAATTTTTGATTGGATGAGAGTTGCTCAGACTTAACCAGGCCTTATCCTGCCATGTCCTGCATTATACCGTCCTTTTACCACCTATACCCGGGGTAAATGTACATGAATCGGGGCCCAGGAGTGTATACCAGTACTTCAATTATCGAATGAGATATGATAATCTTTTGTTTTGTTACACGTTGTAGTTTATACATAGTGTTTGACAATAATCAATGATTCGTGGATCTATACCTACTTGGGCATCGGGGACAAAAAGGCGTCGTTAGTAATTTATTGATATACAATAATATTCAGAATGGTCTCATCTAATTAGTTACATTAAGGTGGTTTCGTGTTTATTGAAACTCGTGTTAATTAATTATATCATTGCAAATGCACCGCTATATCTAACTGTTATTTAATTTGTTATAATTATAACGCCATTCAGTGAATATACGTAATAACGTATTCAGTACAAATAGGCTACTAAAAAATACGGACTCCTCAGTTGTCTTGTTTTGTTAGCGAATTTCTACGAGCCGGTTTCTCAGTATTTTGCAATGACCTATCCAAAGATGGACCTGTCTATTCCACCGCCTAATGGAGGTATTCATCCACCATTCATCCTTGGGTTGGTGTTCAGAATCCGACCGCGGCACCACCTGTCATTTCTCTGTCTGCAAAGATTTTGACAATGTGGGTCTTCCAACGAAAGCAATCACTGTTTTGCTCTCTTCAGTGTCACCTCAACGTCTTCGTATTTGAGAGAGGTAAAAATAACATTGTGTTGTGGTAGTCTAGGAGTGGGAAGAAGGAACTGGAAACAAAAAATAATAAACAAACGGTTACGGTGAACACCTCAACTGACGTAACTAAACTACAATACAGGATTATGGTGACCAACCACATCACCATAGTCAACAAAATGCTTCGTATTAGCGTTGACGGTATTAGTCCTAAATTATTTTTTCACATAGTACAATTGTATTTCATTAGTAAAAGGTGTTTGGGTT